>BPVZ01000192.1:195661-209664 GCA_020521535.1 Rubroshorea leprosula | reverse complement strand
GCCATCTGTTCGAACCTGGTCAACGTTATTCATTTGCGGCATTATCCCCTGATACAAAATATAGGAACTTAATTTGTTGACAATGAAATATATTAATGGATGCCAAAGGATAAAAAGTTAAGGTAAGCTTTCAGATAGAAAAAATAATAATTTTTTTTTGAAATTGAGGTATAATTACCAGAAAGTCAAGATAGGAAGCACTTCAGCCAATAATCGGCAAGTTTAATTGAAAACCATACATGGTTTACACACCTTATCTTATAATAATAATAACCATATAAAATTACTTTAACAACAAATTTTCTCTAAAATTCTCAAATAAATACTCTTTGGGTTTTAAAAAAATCATCAATAAATACCCAGTGAACTTTAGAAAATCATTACTAAATACCCAATAAATTTAAAAAAAAAATCATCAATTAATATACAAGCATATATTAAGTACTGCAATATATTCAATTTTAATAGGATTTGATTTCTTATTAATTTTATTTATGCTTTCTAATTAATTGAATTGAACTTTTAATATCTTTCCAATTGTATAACATTAGGGGCTTTCCAATTATATAACATTAAGGCTACAAAATATTTTCTATTTATAAGAAAAAAATAGAGACAAGTGCAACCACTGGGAAGTGAAAAAGAAGAGGGAAAAAAAAGTAATACTATAGTTATAATACTATATAAAATTATAAATTTATAATTATAATATGATATTAAATGAGTATGATGTGACATTAATAAGTAGACATATACAATGTCACTGGTAGACTCTTGAATGAGAAAAACTAATTATGTAACAACATGTTATGTTATAAATTTACAATATTATATGATCTTATAACTATAATATTTTCAAAAAAGAAAAAAAAAAAAAGAAAACCTTAATGAAGACTTTGAAGACAATAGTTGAAAATAATTTCATTCATTAGATTTGCTTCTTACCTTCAAATAATTTTTTAGACATTTTTTATTTAAGTTTGACTAGATTTTATATTTGAATTAAAGTGCAATTCTCACCTTAACATTGAGGCTAAATGGTATATGTTGCTAATACTTAAGGAAGTTAGAAAAGTTTTCAACAATATAGCTCTGGTTGCTGAAAGTGAATTGTTCCTTGTTGCTGAAAGTGGAGCTCAATTAAATGGGGAAATGGTCATCGGAAAATATTAGCAAAATGGAGTATGTTGCTGAAATTTACTTTCAGCAACAAGGAATATATTGCTGAAAGTGGAGCAGCTTTTTAAGAGGGAGTGTCCTGCATAGTTTTTAGCAACATAGGACTTGTTGTTGATATATATTTTTAGCAACAAAGAATCTCATGTTGCTGATATATTGTTGCTAAAAGTCAAAATTTTAGTAGTGTACATTCACGTTATATTGACAAAGATTCATACACCTGAACCAAAGGAGATGAATACCATTAGATGGAGTCCTACAGGACCTGGGACAAACAATCTTAACCAGCAATTAATTCTTTCAAGGTAAAAGAAGGCGAAGGTCAAAAAAAGAAAAAAAGAAAGGTTATCTTTGGTTCTTACATCTCCAGCATGTTTGACTTATGGAATCTGTTGGTAATTCTTTTTTTTTTTTTGTTCTTATCAAGTATACTTCCAGTGCAACATATATGAAGCTAGAAACAAGCTAAGGATTGTACAATAGTTACAGTAGTATTGACAAGAGGTAACTGGCTAGAAAAGAGAATGAGGGAGAGAGAGAGAGGTCGAGAGAGTTTCAGGGTTGCAGGTATTGGACACCGGACTAGGACTAAGCAGAGAGTTCAACCGGCACAGAGGAAGAAGTCGACAAGGAGGGGTGGACAGGGCAGAACAGAGGGCGTGGTATGGGAAGCAAAGGGAATATATGGACAGGGGATATGATGTGGGAATGTTCAAGCAAGCAACTGCCTTCTTCTTCACCAACATTCCCAATGACTGGAGCTACTCTAAAATGTGGGCAGAATTTGCAAAATTTGGCAGAGTATTCGCAATATACAGCCCTTCAAGAAGAAGAAGAAATGGAAGAAGGTTTGACTTTATCAGATATCTCAATGTTAAGGATGAGAAGGAACTAGAGAGGAAACTTGATCAGATCCGAATCAGGGGCCACAAGATATGGGTTAACATAGCCAAGTATCCTACGGAGGAAGTTAAAGAAAGGGAGACAAGGAGAATCGTAACCACAAATATGGTTGCTGCAGGAAAATCATATGCAGATGTAGTAAAAGGAAAGTTGGGAAGGGCTCCACAAAAGGCAGAACATATACAAGCAGAGAAGAGGCCGAAGTTGGACACCCAGATAGCAAAGAGCAGAAGCAACAATACACCCAGCTAGTAAAACACTAGACAAACGTGGAAACTCAAAAGCAAACAAGAAGAATGGTCAGGAATTGAGTACAACGTCAAAGAAGAAGAATATGAGTGGCTGCATGGATGTTATGTGGGCATTGCTCACTCAGTGGAAATAGTGCCAAACCTTCAAGAAAAGTTTTATATGGAAGGTTATTTCTCCTGCAGACTCCAAGCAATGGGGGGCAAGATTATCTTAATGGAATGCGAGGAATTAAAAGAGCTAGTACAGGGCGCTGCAAGCTGGGTGGGTCAGTGGTTCTCAGAAGTTAAACCTTGGACACCTACAATGGTGGCAAATAAAAGATTTGTCTGGATGAGATGCCTAGGAGCACCAATTCATGCTTGAGGGCCAGATTTCTTTGAGAATATGGCTAATGCATGGGGCAAGTTTATATGTCTGGATGACAGTACAAGCAAGAGGAGGAGGTTCGACATAGCCAAATTCCTTATATCGACGTCGATAATGGATTTAATCTCGGTTAAGAGGCAGATCAAAGTTAATGGAGTCTTCTACAATCTGAAATTTACGAAAGAGGAAATGACTAATAGTCTATTCTCATTAAGGTATGATTTTATGCCAAATTTTAAGAGCGATTCTAGCTCTAAAGAGTCATGGTCGGAGGACAGCGATGATGATGAGGAGCTGGGAAGTAAATTCAGTGCAGAAAATAACGAAAATATTGACGGAGAAGAAGAAGATGTCAGAGGGAAATGGGAACAAGAGTTAAATGAGTTGGACAAACTGTCGACCAACACTTTGTCTGACAAAGCAAAATTTGAAATGAAGGGCATGGGTGAGTTTGAAATTGTGGCAGAGAGAGGTGGCGTGAATAAGTGGGGAAGATTTGACAGGATCACATACAACCAGCTGGGTGAGGAAGAATCAGTGGAGATGGTGGCAGACAGTATGGAGGGGCTTCTAGAAGCAAGTGACATGGGGAGTGGTGAAGAGGTGGGGCTTTGTAAATTGGACTCTAAGAGTAGGACAACAATGGACTCAATAGAGAACACGAAAAAATATGATTTGGGCCAAAGGCTAAAGCCCATATTGAAAGGCTTGGGTCCAATCCATGAAGAACATGAAGAAGGAGACAAGGATATGAGGGCCCCATTGGATTCAAAAAGCAGCACCCAAGTGGGAGAAAAGGGAGATTTGCTAGGAATATCAAGAAATGAGGAAAGAATGGACCACCAGCAAATTTGCAGTGAGATACAAGCAGAGACACCGAGCGAAGAAGCAATGGTGAATGAGAGGGTAAGCACCAGCGGAGAAATAGACAAAAAAAGAAGAAAAAGGAGAGCTGTGAGCTGTAGATCAATGTACCAAAGAGCAATAATGTTTGGATTAACGGGCCAACGAAGGAAGGGCCGAAGCAAATCTAAGAAGAAAGCAGAGAAAGAAGGGATTCCGAGCTTCCTTCCAAATATGAGTAATTCGGTGGGAGGGGGATCAGTGGGAGACAGTGGAATAAAGAACTACAACAGGATGCTGAATGAGCAAAGTAGCCAGCGGACAATAGCAAAACTATGGGAATTTGCAAAAAAAATTGGTGTGGATGCAGAGGATGAGGAAGACGCTATCAAGATCCTTGAAGAAATGGAGACCCGTGATAGAAAAGAAAAGGCAGAGGGCAGCTCAAAGGAAGAAAGAAAGAATAAGAAGGTTAGTGAAGCTGTACAATGAATATCTTATCCTTTAATATTAGAGGGATTAGAGGTGCTGGGAAGAAGAGGTATATTAGAGATCTAGTAGTAAAGGAGAAAGTGACTTTTTTAGCAATTCAAGAAACAAAATTAGCATGAGTGGATAAAAAAATTTGTAGAGCAGTGTGGGGGTCTGAAGATTTTGAGTGGGTAGCCAAGGATGCTTGTGGAATGTCGGGTGGCATGCTTTGTTTGTGGAACCCCAAAGTGCTTACCATGTCTAGAATAATAGAGGGAGAAAACTTTATAGGCATAGAAGGAATTTGGGGGAGAGAGGCGACCCCAGTGAGCATAATTAATGTATATTCCCCATGCCAGTTATCAGGGAAACGAACCTTATGGGAGGAATTGAAAAAACTGGTTTCAGGTAGAGGAGGTAATTGGTGTATTGCAGGTGATTTCAATGCAGTAAGAAAGACAAAGGAAAGAAATGGGAGTAGGGGTATAAGCAGTGAGATGAGAGAGTTTGACAGTTTTATAAGAGAAGCAGATTTGATTGATATCCCGTTAGTGGGTAGAAAATTTACGTGGTATCAGGCTAGTGGGCAGTATATGAGTAGAATAGATAGATTTCTACTTTCTGAAGGGTGGTTGTTCAAATGGGGTGATACCAAACAATGGGGTTTAAGAAGAACAGTATCAGATCACTGCCCAATCCTTCTCAAATTTCAGCAAGTAGACTGGGGTCCTAAACCATTTAGGTTCTTTGATGCTTAGTTAAAGATTGAAGGTTGTAGGGAGCTAATAAGAGAGGTATGGAGCAAAGTAGAAATCGAAGGATAGGCAGGGTACCGTCTCAAAGAAAAGATGAAGTTGACAAAGGAAGCGCTAAGGAAATGGAGTAGGGACTCAACCCTGGATATTGAGAGAAAGATAAGCAATGCTGCAGCAGAGATAGACTGGATTGATAGGAAGGGGGAACAAGAGCAACTGACGAAAGAAGAAATCAAGAAAAGAAGAGAGGCCACAATAACCTTATGGGAAAATATGAAGAGAAAGGAAAGTATGATCCAACAGAAATCAAGGAAGACATGGTTAGCTCACGGAGATGCAAATACAAAGTTCTTCCACAAGTGTGTAAAGGGGAGATGGAGAAGAAATGAGATGAGTAGCATACACATAAATGGAGTCCAGTTAAAGGAAGCTAGCAGAATGAAGGACGAGCTTGCTGGTTTCTTTGAGGAGATGTTTAAGGAAAAACAGAGGGTTAGGCCAAAGTTGGGTGGGGTGTGTTTCAAACAGATTTCACAAGAAGATAATGATTTCATAATTGGACCCTTCAGTGAAAGTGAGATCAAGGCAGCAATGTGGGAGTGTGATAGCTCGAAAGCGTCAGGCCCTGATGGGTTTAACTTCAGGTTTATCAAGTGTGAATGGGAGCTAATTAAAGATGATGTGATTAGATTCCTACAGGAATTCCACAAGAACAGCAAGATGGTGAGAGGACTCAACACATCCTTCATTGTACTGGTTCCCAAATCGAACAATCCGCAGAAGATAGAGGAGTATCGACCCATCTCTTTAATTGGAGTCATGTATAAAATCCTAGCCAAGTTGCTAGCCAACCGCTTAAAGAAGGTGCTGCACCAGGTAGTGGGAGAACAACAGACGGCATTTTTAAGTGGAAGACAATTGATGGACGGAGTTTTGATTGCTAATGAGGTGATCGACAAAGCAAAAAAGAAGAAGAGGAAAACAATTATGTTTAAGATCGACTTTGAAAAGGCCTACGATAAGGTTAGTTGGGAATTCCTGGAATATATGATGCAGAGGATGGGATTCTGTGACGAGTGGAGGAAGTGGATCGGAGAGTGCTTAAGAACAAGCCTTGTATCAGTTTTGGTCAATGGTAGCCCAACAAGGCAATTTAGTGTTTCAAAAGGTCTTAAACAAGGAGATCCCCTATCACCCTTCTTATTCCTAATCATTGCGGAAGGTTTAAATGGGCTGGTATCAAATGCAACTCAAAAAGGATTGTTGGAAGGAGTCGAAGTGGGAAGCAGAGGTCTGAAATTGTCACATCTTCAATTTGCAGACAACACAATCCTATTTGGAGAAGCTACTGAGAAAAATGTCCTAGCAATGAAAGGAATTCTAAGAGCATTTGAAATCGTCTCTGGACTTAAGGTCAGTTTTAACAAAAGCCAACTAATGGGAATCTGTGTACAAGAGGAATGGTTGGATAGAATGGCATGGCTGCTGTGCTGCAAAAAAGGAAGTATGCGGTTTAAGTATCTAGGAATCCCTATCGAGGGGAATCCGAGGAGAATAGCCTTATGGAAACCATTGTTGGAAACCTTCAACAAGAAGCTTCACACTTGGAAGGGTCGGTTTCTTTCTCTTTGTGGTTGGATAACTCTTATTAACTCAGTACTATCCAGCCTCCCCGTGTTTTGGATGTCACTATACCTAGTCCCGAGAGGTATGATTCTTTTAATTGATAAAATTTGTAGAAGATTTTTGTGGGGGGGTCTGAGGGAGGGAAGAGGGTTAATTTGGTTAATTGGGGGCAAGTCTATAAAGGAAAAGAGAGTGGTGGATTGGGGGTTAAGGACTTGAGGAAGTTTAATGTGGCGTTATTAGGAAAATGGTGGGGGAGACTAATGTCAGAAGGAAAAGGATTGTGGAAAACTGTCATTTGTGAGAAGTATGGAAGGGCAGGGGAATCGACCTATAACATGCTGAGGGGGGGAATACAATTTGGATCAACTTGGTGGAGGGATATTTGTAGAGTGACTTAGGTAGTTGGTGACAACAGGGGCTGGCTTACTAATGGACTGAAAATAAATGTAGGGGAAGGGGCAGGAGTAAGTTTTTGGTGGGATGAGTGGGGTGAGGGAGAGTGTCTTGCTAACAAGTTTCCAAGACTTTACACATTGTCTACAGGAAAGAACAACAACATCAATCAAATGGGAGGGTGGCAAAATGCATCATGGGTGTGGAAACTGACGTGGAGGAGAAGCTTGCACAGCTGGGAAATGCAACAAGAATCAAAACTTCAAAGGCTGATTCAAGAAATCAAAATAGAAAGAGGAAAACCGGATGTATGGAGGTGGATACATAGCTAGGACGAGAATTATTCAACATGTTCAGCCTACCAAAGACTTACGGGAGAACAAGGCAGCGAGCAGCAGAATTCAAAAATGCAGAAAATATGGAACACATCAATCCCCAGCAAAATCTCAGCATTCTCATGGCAAATGCTTCAGGATAAAATTTCAATAAAGGTAAACCTGTTAAAAAGAGGTATTATAAAAGAGATTGAGGAGTGTAAGTGTGACCTTTGTGGGATGACATATGAGGATACCAGCCACATCTTTATTCATTGTGAAGTATCTTATAAATTGTGGAATGCCTGTTATAAATGGTGGGGTATCAAGACAGTACTCGACAATGACTGCTAGAAGGTGTTTGAACAGCATGGCAACATGGTGAGAACAGAGAAGGAAAAGGAAGGATGGGAGTGCATATGGTTTGCCACAATATGGACAATATGGCTAACAAGAAACGAGAGGGTATTCAAAGGAAAGGAAATAGACAGAAGAAAAATGCTAGAGCTGGTGTAACTTCAGTCCTTCAACTGGTTGAAAGATAAAAGAGAAGGTTGCTTATTCTCACTATATGATTGGCTACAAGATCTGGCAAGCTATCTAAAGCTTAACTGTGTAGGCAGAAGGAAAAACAAAGAATATACAACCATAAGGTAGAAATAGGAGCAGATGGATAGGAGCAGATGGATAGGAGCCACCTCAGCATCAAGGAAAGGTGTGAGGAGGTTGAAGAATACAAGCATGTTGCAAACAGTTGGAAGGTACCAGAAATGCAAATAAGGAAACCTAGAGCCAAAAATATCAACAAGGGAGGTTATGGTATTCTGGAAGGATTGAGCAATGAAACCCGACACGGTCGTGGTATCGACACTTTATTACGGTGTCGACACTAAACGGAAGAACTAAGCCCCTAATCTCCAACACGGACATGGTGTCGACACCGAACGGAAGGGCTATTTGACTTCTAACTCTTGGCCTTTCAAACTGAGATGTTTACTGGTTTGGAGTATCCCTTGTACTCTGTATCAATAAATATTTTTTTTTTAAAAAAAAAAAAAAAATAGTAGTATTGACAAACTTCAAAACCTGTTTTCTACGGACGTAATATTCAAATAGTTTAAAGAGGAAAAAAGAAAAAAGAAAAAAGAAAAGATGTGCTGAATTATTTTTACATTTTAATTTTACTTTGCTTGAATTAGAAAATTTGTTAAATTGATTGTATTGATTGGCACAGCTTTTGTTGGTAAATTAATTAGGCTTACGGCTTTATATAATCTATACCATTTAGCTATTTCCTTTTATTATTTTGGTGATTCCTTCTCTTGGACAAAAATAGGCCTCTATGGCAAATTAATACAAAATTTTGAAAAAAAAAGAAAAAAGAAAATTGTCAGACTGGGTACAAAGGCACAGTTGAATGGGTTTATATAGGCACCTGGGTAGTGTTTGTATAAAAATATAAACTACAAAGAACGTTTAAAAAAAATAGAAAAGTTACTTATGAAGAATGAAATCACATTACCCTTTAACTCCGTGACAAACTAATTAATTTTTTTTAAAAAAAAGAGGGATGTCAGATGGGATGGGATACAGAGGCACGCGTTGAAATGGTTTATAACTTTATATGTGCGGTAGTGTTTGTATAAGTTATAAACTTTAAAGAATGAAAAAAAAAAATTATATATATATATAGAAAATTTAGTTATAAAGAATAAAATCAAATTACTCTTTGATTTCACCAAACACCATCCCTTACCAGCCTATTGAAGCACATTAAATCACAGAAATCAAACTGGCGATCCAATGAGTGAATTCTTATACTCAAAATTACTTAACAGTAACTGCAAACCACCAAAATCCAACGATAAAAATTCAAAGATTTAAGGCTTCTTTTGTTAGTGTGGGCTACCGTTGTAGCTTTTTTTTTTTTCTTTTTTTCTCTTTATCTTCTACCATCTCAAAAATATATAAAATATTAAGATATTGATTACTACATTTTCTAATTCAACATATGTATGGCAGACTTATTAAAAATCATTATTTTTTAATATGAAATTAAGAGTGACAAATTTAAAAATGTAACCATATATATAGCATGTAAGAATCGATTGAATTGGTTGTACTTATATTATATTTTAATAATTAAACTAGATGAGTGTTAAAATATATGTTGAACTAAAAAATGTACTAATTATTTTTCAAAATTTAATAAAATTAATAAAAGTATATAAAAATTAATCATAATTAATTAAAAATTAAAAATTTACATTTTTAGATTATGTGTCGTGTAAAAAAAAAATTTTGTCCAAAGCACTGACGGGCAAGTGTTAAACCAAAGATTGTTTGATGAAAACCCTAAATTATGAGAAAATAAGAGAGTAAATAAATCATTATAAAAGACGAAGATTGTTTTGCAGAATCAATCACGATATTACAGAGTGAAGATACATGGGAAATTAGTGTAAAATAAAGATATACAATGATAGATGGGAGTGTAGACCTAGCAAATAGGTCAGATTAGGTGGGTTCGAATTGAGTCATCTCGGATCTCGAATTGTTTGAATTGGGTCATTTCAGATGTCGAATTAAGGTGGTTGATCCATCACCCACTCACACGGATTTTAGATTGGATCGGGTGGACCCAACTTTTAAAAAATTAAAATTAAAATTTTTCTATAATTTTTTTTATTTTTCTTTAATAAAATCCGATACTAATTAATTATTTAGTTAAAAAACTTTATTACTAATTAACTATTTAGTTAGAAAACTTATTAAATGTTAATTTCGATTTCATAATTCAATTTTTTTTCCAATCTCAAGAAAAGAAAAAGAAAAGATTAGTGATTATATAAGTGGAACTAAAATATATGTCAAATATATAATACTTATATAATATTTAGAATTCATAATTTCATAAAAGTATTAACCTTCATTAAAAGAATAGATATGAAGGATTAGAGTTCAAAAGACAAATTTAATATATATATTAATATCTAGTGTTTATTTAATATTTATAAGAGTATTATACAAAAAATACAGCTCTATTCAATATTTACAAAGGCATTATACAAAAAAATATAGCCTTATTTAATATTAAAGTTTAAATGGCAAATCCAAAATATGTCTAACCGAATACAAGAAAAAATTGGATTGGAATTGATTTTTATTAATTAGAAACATATTATTAATTAAGAACAAATTAGTAGCTAAGAATGGACTTTGATGTTCTTGATATTCTTGTCTTTGTACTTCTAATGGTTATAAGGGTACCCTAACTATCAAGTTTTGATTTTCAGTAGGCATTCTTGTTTTTTATTTTTAAAAAATGATTTTTTTACGATATTATATAACATAACTCATTATGTGCCACCTAATTTAATTTTTTACGTGAGTGTCACCAAAGAGAAAGGTTAGAGAGCTTGAGATGAAGAAGGGGAGAGCGAGAGTGGAGAAGAGGAAAAGTTGAGAGAAAGTGAAATTGATGAGAGATTAAGATTTGAGTATTTTATTTATTTCTATTTCTATGATTAAAAAATTAAAAATTAAAAATTAATTTTTAAGTAATCTAATAAAAAATGAATAAAAAAATTCGGATCATTTTGGGTGACTCGACTCACCTGTGAAACAACCCATTTGGGTTCGGATAATTTTAGTCTAGGTCATTTCAAATTTCAGATTAACATATAGGACCTATGATCTTACCCATAACAGATCGATTGGGTCGGATTTTTGGATGGAGGCCAATTTTGCCTAAGGGAGTGCAAGGAGTGACTAACAAAGAAGATATAATGATAATATTGTTTATTAGTAAAAGATTCAGCATACGGGTTTCTAGCACAGACAATATTGTTCTCAGATTGTTTGCTTAGATATTTCTTTTCTTCTTCCCCTTCTTCTTTTTTTTTTTCCCCGATTTTCTTTCTCACAACATTACTGTATTCTTATCTGCAATTTTGTTTTGTTATTTTAGTCATCTGTTTTAATTAAAGATACTAATTGATATATATCTCGATTTAGTATATTATACAATATATTTATTAAAAAATTATTATTTTTAATTTAAAATTAAAAGTAGATATACTTAAAAATATAACAGTATATAAAAGATGTAGGATTAATAAGTTAAATTTATTGTAATTATATTATATTTTAATAATTGAATTGAAATAAATATAAAAAAAATATTGAATTGAGTGTGTACTAATAATTTTCCTTTAATTAAATGATAATTATTTGGTTGTAAATTGCAAGTACTTACATTTTAATTTCATACTCGTTTGCAATTTAATCAATGACAAAAGTTTTTCACCATATTATCTTCTATGTATATTCTAATATAAAAAGAGATAGACAGGAAAATAAATTTGATTAAAAATATATACTATAATGATAGAAAGATATATATAAGAAATCATTAAGAAAGAAAAAAAAAAGGGCAGGATAATAGATAAAGAATAATTAACAAAATAAATTAATAATCAAGAGAGATATATGAAGAGATATTTGAGGATAATATAGAGATTAAAGGTGAAATGCATGTAAAAAAGTAATGAAAATGTAAAGTAATGTAAAAACGGTGTAGCTTGATGCTAATAAACTTAGAGAATTGAAGGTGCTTAACAGAATGATATGGAGAGAAATATGATTTTAATGTAAGAAATTGAGAAAAAAAATTACTATGTGAATAGATAGGACGGAGGTAAGGAGGAAATGATAAAAGAGAGAAAAAGAATAATATAAAACAATATAAATAAAAAGAATAGACAGAGATGATTGAAAACTTTTCATGATTTATTAATAGAGTAACGAATTATGAAAATTTATTTTTATTTTTTAAAAATAACTATATTAAATTTGTACATTTAAATTTTTTTATATTTATTATTTAAATAAATTTTTATGAATTGATACATTTAAAATCACTAATTATAAAAAGAATACTTCAAAATCTATTTATACTTTACCATTATTACAAAAATTTATAATAAATAAAAATTTTTAAAAAGATATAAACAATATGCGCAAAGCACAGCTTATAGTCTAGTATATAAATAAAATATAAAAGAAGTAGTAATTTTTTTTTTTGACGAAGATAGAAAAACTTACTTGATAATTTGTTGAGGACATGAAGGGGTACCTTACTGTTTAAAAACCAGATACAAACTTTGATACAAAGGGCTATCCACAGCCAAAATGGATCTGAAAGAGACACGAGGATAAACAGATAAATCTCATATATATAGAGAGAGCTTGCCGACGTAGTTACCAAAAAAAGGGAAAAAGAGTTATAGGATACGTCTTCAATTTTTTTCTTTTTGTATAAAAATGATTTTTTTGTCATATTTTTTTATATAACTTTTACATGTAATTAAATGAGTTGATACATTTAATATCATAAGTTTCATATAAATTAAAAGAATCAGTCATTTTAATGAAAGATCGAATTGTACAAATTAAAAGATAAGATAAAAAAAATTATACAAAAATCATTTCATTTTTTTTTTTTATCAATTCATCTTTTTCTGTGTACGTATAATACAAGTGAGTATTGAGGCTGAGCGGATGGCAACGGCTCCTTTCCCCTCTGCATCTCATCCTCGTTGGGTATGAAAACTTTTGTGAGGATTTTTGGTGAGGGATAAAAAACACTTTCTGTCTTCATTTTTGCAAGAGATGATAGGTTTTTGAATTTCTTGTTAAATATTAAAATATATTGTAAAATTTAATTTTAACTATTTTAATAAATAAATTTTATAATATTACATAAAAAATAATTTATAAAATATAAAAATAAAAACTTATAGAAGTAAAAAATACGTAAAAAGTTTCACAAATATCATAAAAAAATACTACTTAAAGAAAAAAAAAGAGAATAAAAATTTAAAATAAACAAATGCATAAAAGCCAACAAATTTATAAAAAACTGCATAAAGAGAATAAAAATTTAAAACAAATTGAGTTTTTTTTTTATAAATATATTATAATTTATAAAAATATAAATTTAAGTTGAATTGAGTAAAAATTGATTACGTTTTATGTTTTTATAATTATATTATAATTTATAAAAATATAAATTATATATATTTTCATTATTTATATGAATCATTGTGAGGACTTGTAAAAGGAAGAAAATATTTTTATAAAATTTTATGAAAAAAATTATCTCTATTTTTTCAAAAAAAAATATTTTATAAATCTCTATTCCCATAATAAAGATACTCACGATCGAAACTCTACATGTTTCAACACAAATTGCCATCCTAGGGCAGATCTTATAAACCCCTCCATGTTGTCGATCCCACTAGGTCGTTCTATATTAACATGGGTGGTTTCAAGAATGCTACGTCGATATTTCAGTGACTAAATATGCAATTTAAACTAAAACTTCAGAGTTTTGAATCTTTAATAATCAATTTCAAATTTCCTTTCCCAAACCATGCTTGGTTCTTCTACGTTGAGAGAACTCCTACCAACCACTTTTCGAAAAAAATGGTTATTGCCAAAAAAAAGTTTGTTAAACTTATTAATTTTAATTATAATTTTATTAATTTATAATTTTTTAAATAATTGGTAAATTTTAAAGGTTAATTTAGTATACAAATCAATATTATACTTTTTTAATTTATTTTTAGTAGATTTAATTTTTTTTATTTAATAAAATAAAAATATAATAATTTATTGATAAAATTTCATATTTATCCTTTAAGTTTTATTTAAATAAAACTTTTTATTTAACATATGTTGTATCTTTTTAAAATAAAAGTAAAATAAAAATAAATGTATTAGATGATATCTAAAAATAAATAATTAAATTTAAACATTTCAAATAAAATTTTAAATTTATTAAAAATAAATGAAAGAGGTAAAAAAAAAAAGTAAATTTGATATTTTTAATAAA
>BPVZ01000192.1:152156-166670 GCA_020521535.1 Rubroshorea leprosula | reverse complement strand
CTCTATTTTCTTGAGTAATAATAAACAGCCCATTCGACCCAACGGCATGGATCTTAGATTAGTGCCGTGCACTTTTTGTAAATGACGTGTTTGAAATTTTAGTGTGCAAATTGTATTTTAAATTTTCATTTCTTGTCCTATACAAACAAAAGCTATACTTTTGGAACTCTCTATTTTCTTGAGTAATAATAAACAGCCCATTCCATCCAACGGCATGAATCTTGGGTTAAGATCGTTTGCTTTCTGTAGGTGACGTGTTCAAATCATACAGATTTCCTTTCTCATTCTCTCACTTAAAAAGAGTAATAATAATAAGAGTTTACATGTCTTAATTGCTTTATTAGTTTTTTTTTTTTTTTGATCAGCATTGCCTTATTAGTTGTTATTTCTTTTTTTAATTTCTTTTTAATTTTAACTCTAATCTAATGGTTGGTATTATTATTTTGTTATCTATAATATTTTTGTACTTTATAATTGTATTTTCTATAGTTTGATATATTGATTTTTTACCTAATCAAATATATTTAAGATAATATTAAAAATCAATTAATCCAACTGAATTACATTAATCTGATAAAAATTGATTAGTTTAATTATGATATAATAATAAATTAGATTAATTTGATTATAAAGATGTTAAAGTCCGATCAGTCCACATTACGAACGCACCTAGTACCAAGCCTTGTAGCTGCTGCCTCCCTGGCCTAAGCATGGAAAAACCCCTAGAATCCTATGGCCCCATTCGTTATAATATGATCGGATCGACACCCTCCCCTAATGCCATCAAGATAGACCACCACCAAAACGATTGCCCAACCAAAAATGCTTCTCTCCTGACAACAAACCCACGCCTACCAGTTGCCAGCCAAACCCACTCGCCATGTTCATTAACCAAAAAACGAGAAGCACACAGTGTCGATAATATTACTGCAATCATGAACACACTACTCGGAGTCTCGTACTGTAACGCAACATCGTAGTGCCACTAGGCCCTGACGACGCGACAAACCCCTAACCGATGACAGCCTTCCACAAAAGACCACGCTCGCAACCAAATTGGTCGAAAATTCATGTTACATGGTCTACTATCTAATGTACTAAAAAAAAAAAAAAAGAAAACTATTGTCATTTTATTTTTTCATTTGTTACTCTTTTCCACCTCATAATTATAGTATTTTTTTTCTTTCACTATTTTTTCAGATTAACAATTTAAAGACAATGATGTTTTTATTTGTATTGCCCTTGAATTAATAAATGAAAAATAATTTAAAGATAATTTTTTACATTATTTTTTAATATAATTTTACATGTTAGTTAAATAATTAATTATTTTTATTTATTTGAGATTTTTTATATTAAATACATTCATTTATTGAATGACATATAAATATTATATAAAATATTATAAAAAAATTATCACTATATTGCTTAAATAAATAAAGATTAAAAAATTAGTGATGGGAATTATAATTATAATTAAAAATTGAGAAAAGATAAAATCAAAACACATTTTGTAGAGTTAAAGTCTATATTATATCTTACATATTTTGTTGTAATTAAATGTTTTGACATTTATAGTTTTTTCTTTTCTCTTAAAAACTAACAATGTAATAATAGAATATTATATAAAATTTTCTCTTAAAATATAAAAAATTAGCAATTAACATGATACAAATTTTAAATAAAATATGATTATTATTGTAAGATAGAATATTTTGAATAACTATTGTAATCATTTGCAAAGTAACTTAAATAATTATTAATTGTGTTATATTTTCATTTAGAATTTTTATTTTAAAAATTAAAAAGTCAAATTAACTCAAAAAGAATAATTTTGAGTTGGAGGGAAATGATAAAAGAAAAAAGATTAAATGAAGAATAAACTTAACCAATCATCAAAAAAAATATATAGAAGAGGAAAAAAACAAAACCAAATTAGCTGTTTGGTTAGTTTAAAAAGTAAAGAATACAATCAAATAATCCGGCGCTGCAAACTGTGGATTTTGTACAAAACAACGCCAAAATCACCGAAAATCATTTGGTCCACTGGAAAACTGCTGCACCGAGCAAGCCACCACCTGTGCCCATTGCCTCAGCCTCATCTTCACCACCTTTGGATCATCACCTATTACCAAAAAAATTCAATCAATCAGTCCATCGAACGGCTGAAACGAACCGATCACGAATCAGATTTCGAGATCCATTAAAATTACCTTGTTCGAAAATTGTGCTGGTGCTGCTTCCGGACTCGCAGCCAATCGAAGACAATGAAGAAGATCTCGACAATCTGCCGGTGAATTGGCGATTGACGGCCCAGTAAAACTCCAGAGCCGGTAAAGTGTTGGATAATCTCGGTTCGAGATTGGGCGAATCAGGGGCAAAACCGAATCCAAGATCGATACAGCCTTTCAGCTCCTCCATATCGTCGTCGGTTACTGTTGGGATTAGGCCCAACGCCCACTCTGGGCCGCATATTGCAGGCCCAACTATGCGCCAACAATCCAAGAAGAGGAGACATACCCACGTGGGCAGCATCACGTGGGCCAATGAGACACTCACACGTATAGATGTATGTCAGCATTTAGAGCTATAAATACCCCCCAACTACCTCAGATGAAGGTAATTAATCTCTACGCTTCTCTCTCTGCAATTACTCTTTGAGAGCGTATCTCTCTAGAACACCAAGTATTGCTGACTTGAGCGTCAGAGTGTTTTCCCCGAGGAAACAACCTCAGGATTTTCAGGTGTAGAAGCAGTTGAGGACTTCAACAGTGTTGGACTGCGAAGCTGCCCAAACATTTGGCGTCGTCTGTGGGAATCTGAACAAGAAGTTGCATAGCTTAACCTGCCGAAAGACAAAATGGTTCACACTTTTACAGGAGGTCGCCCTCCAAGAAATGAAACGGACGAACAGGAGGATGGTCAACTACCTGAACCCGGTTTAAGCGAGTTTAGGCCAATGCCCAGAAACCTTTTCGTTGGGGGAGCAGAACAGGATCACCTAAGCAAAACGGATGATGAAGAAAGAACACCAACTGGGTATACAACCCAACCTGAACAGTTTCAAGTTCCAACAAGAACAAGGCCAAGACCTTCTAGACCATACAATTCACAGCATGAACGACCTGAGAGGTCAACAGAGCCTGCTCGGACTATCGAGCTCGAAGAGAGAACTAGAATTCTCAAAATGGCAATGGGTAAAATCCTTGCCCGCCTGATCCCTGACGACCCCCTGATTCCTTTGTTGGACAGAGATGCACAACCAGCTGCGGTTGTTGCAACTCGAAACTCCCCCGCTCTAAGCAACATAGTAGTACTGACCAGGCCAAGGGGAAGTGGGAAGCTGAATATCGAGCCCAGCTCGTCCAAACACAGTGAAGAACTGATGAAAAAGAACGCAGACCTTGAAAGACAGTTACAAGACGTGCAAAAGTCCATTGACGAGCTGAAAAGTCCCAGGTCGCATCAACAAACTTTGGATTTGGATAGTGCTCCACTAAACTTATCCATCACAGCAGAACCATATCAAGAGGGGTTCAAAATCCCCCACTTAGAGACGTATGATGGCTCAGGTGACCCAGATGAACATTTACACACCTATCAGGCCATCATGAGAATCCAAAATGCTAACGATGCCATGATGTGCAAAGTGTTCCCGGCAACCCTAAAGTCAACAGCCAGAAGATGGTACCATAAACTCCTTAGACACTCTATAGATTCATACTCCCAGCTCGCCAAGCTGTTCTCCAACAAATTCGCGAGCCAAAGGGAGATTAAACGCACGGCGACCGAGCTGATGCAAGTTCACCAGAAAAAAGGGGGAATCTTTGAGGGACTACATGCAGCGATTTAACAAAGCTACTTTAGATATCGATAACGTCCCTGATACCATCTGCTTGTCTGCCCTGCTGCACGGTCTGAAACGTGGCAGGTTCCTAGATGACTTACTGGAAAATCCACCAAAGACGTGGAACGAAGTCAATGACAGGTCAGCTAGCTTCATACTGTCAGAGGACTTTCAGTCGTCGAAGCGACGAGCTGATGACAAACAGAGTAAAGGCCAGGAATAGCTACCAAGAAGAGAGGATAAGAAAAAGTAGAAAGTCAATGAGCCGTGGGGGAAGCCAGCTGAATTCCCAAAATATGCTAACTACGTCCCTCTGACCTTGCCAAGGTCTCAAATTCTGGCACAAATCCAGCACTGGATTAGAAGGCCCCTACCCCCGTTGCATGATTCTCTGAGAGCAGACAAGAGCAAACATTGTGATTATCATCGTGTATACGGTCACAACACAGAAGACTGCCAACACTTAAAGGACGAGCTGGAGTTCTTAGCTCGCACTGGGAAATTAGAGGGGTATATCCAGAAGCCTCACACCCAGCAAACAGCTCAAACCCACTTCGTGCAGGGCTATGACCGATCTCAGGGGCAGAGGTACCAGCTCGGCAACACGCAGGACATGTATCAAGATAATCAATATCTTTCCGAGAAGGGTAGAGCGTACAGGGGCCGCCAATTCAATAGGCGAGGCCAGGGTCAGAGACCAGCCGCCCAGAGCCTAAAGGACAGAAAAGGAGTTGGCTGTAGCGCGATACCCCTGCCGTCTGGTACAATCAATATGATCTCTGGCGGTATGCACTCAGGGGGCCAAAGCACCTGGGCCCGCAAGGCATACGCCCGACAGGTGATGACCGTCAATAAAAACCGGCCTTTGAAGCGGCCGTTCGAGGAGGCTGAATGGGAGAATGCAGCTATCACATTCAGCTCGGTAGACTATAAGCGAGCAGAAGGAGAACCCGACGTTGTAATGCCTCATGCAGATCCATTTGTAGCAACGGTCCATATAGGCAATCATAACGTCAACAAGGTCTTTATTGATACGGGTAGCTTGCCAGACATCCTTTATTGGAGCTGCTTCCAGAAGATGCAGTTGAACCCGAACTCGCTGCAGAAGTATGAAGGACCCATATACGGGTTCAACAATTAGCCCGTTCCTATTGAAGGGGTCATTACCCTACCCATCTATGTGGGCACAGAACCACACTTTAGGATGGCTTCCGTTAGCTTTCTTGTGGTCAAGATGGAGTCAGCTTTTAACGCCATATTAGGAAGGGCTACTCTGTGCGAACTGAAAGCTGTTATATCACAACCCCATCTCTGCATGAAGTTCCCAACGCCTCAGGGGGTAGGGGTGCTAAAGGGAAACTAGAAGATGGCCAGGGCATGTTATCAAGACACATTTAAGAAGGTTGAGCTCGCCGTAGCCCCAAGAGGCTCCTCTAAAAATAGTAGGCCAGCTCAGCCCGGTCAATAGACAATGAGCATAGCGGACATTGAGCATAGACCTGAGGGCGTCGAACAGAAGGCAGAACCAGTGGAGCCAGTAGAAACAGTCCCTTTAGACCCTGACGTGCCAGAAAGGACGGTTAAGATCGGTACCAAGCTCACAAAAGCAGAACGGGCAGAGCTTCTAGAGTTTTTAAGGGTCAATTAGGACGTGTTTGCGTGGACTACAGATGAAATGCCTGGCATTCCAGCAGAGTTGACGGTCCACAAACTCAGCACGGACCCCACTAAACGGCCGGTAGTTCAGAAACGTTGCCTTTTTGGCCTAGAGAAACAAGCTGCCATAGACGAGGAGATACAAAAGCTGCTACAGGCAGGCTTTATCAGGAGAGTGGAGTACTCTGAGTGGGTATCTAACCCCGTGCTCGTCAAAAAGCCAAATGGCAAGTGGAGGATGTGTATTGACTTCACCAACCTCAATGATGCATGTCCAAAAGACCCTCATCCCTTGCCAAATGTGGAGAAGTTGGTAGAGCGGGCAGCCGAACACGAACGGATGAGTTTCCTTGACGCCAACTCAGGTTATCATCAGGTTCAATTGCTGTTGGACGACCAGGAGAAAACAGCTTTCTACGCTGGTGATGCTATCTATTACTATGTGATGATGCCATTTGGCTTGAAAAATGCTGGCGCTACATATCAGAAGCTGGTACAAATCATCTTTAAGCTCCAGATCGGCAGAAACATAGAAGTGTATGTGGATGACATGATAGTCACCAGCGTGTGAGCTGAGGACCATATAGACGACTTGAGTGAGACCTTTCAAAATTTGCGCCGAGCTCAAATGAAGCTGAATCCCCTGAAGTGCATGTTCGCTGTAGAATCAGGAAAATTCCTAGGGTACGTGGTATCCAAGAAAGGAATTGAAGTGAACCCAGAGAAGGTTCTGGCTGTTCAGCAAATGGAGCCTCCCAAGACTGTAAAGGATGTGCAGCGACTGACAGGTCGTGTAGCCGCGTTGCACAGATTCATAGCCAGGTCGGCGGAAAGGTGCCTACCGTTTTTCAAGGCCTTACGAGAGCCCAAGCACTTTCAATGGACAGACGAATGTCAGCGGGCATTTGACGAGCTCAAGCAGTATTTGACATCTGCACCCCTACTATCCAAGCCTGTGGAAGGGGAGAGCTTATACCTATACATGGGGGTTACAGGAGAGGCAGTGAGCTCAGTACTGCTCAGGGAAGAGAATAAGAATCAGAAGCCTATCTGCTATGTGAGCAAGGTTTTACAAGGCGCAGAGCAAAACTACCCGTTAGCAAAAAAGGCTGCCTTTGCCCTGGTGTACACAGCTCGTAAGTTGAGGGCTTACTTCCAATCACATCAGATTGTTGTCTATACTGACTTGCCGTTGAGAAAAATACTGCAGAAACCTGAACTCTCTGGTCGGCTTATTGGATGGAGCGTCGAGTTGAGTGAATATGACCTTAAGTTTCAGCCACGCACAACCATTAAAGGCTAGGCCGTGGCGGACTTTCTAGTGGAGTGCATCTCAGCAACAAAGGAAGAAAAAGCACCTGAACACCCAGTCTGGGTTCTGTATGTTGATGGAGCAACTAACATTGAAGGATCGGGTGCTGGGGCTGTGTTAGTGGGCCCGGATGGCTTTAGGTCTGAGCACGCACTGAAGTTTAAGTTCCAGATGACCAATAACGCTGCAGAATATGAAGCCCTCATTTACGGACTAAAGCTGGCGGCCGAGCTGAAGGTACAAAGCATTCAGGTTTTCAGCGACTCTCAGCTCGTTGTGGGCCAGGTGAATGGCAGTTGTGAAATCAGGGATCCCCAGCTCGGTCGCTATGCCTCTGTGGTCAACAGATTAAAGTCAATATTTGTCCTTTTCCAAATTGATAAAATACCAAGAGCAGATAACCATCGAGCTGACAAGCTGTCAAAGTTGGCCTCCTCGCAAGACCTTAACCCTCAGAGATTGACAATTGTCGAGATACTCGACGCACCGAGCTACACTGATTCCACAGTCGAGTGTCAACTACTAAGCACAGATCCCTCTGCACCAAGCTGGACCACCCCGCTCATAAATTATCTGCAAAGTGGTGAGCTACCTGAAGATCCGTCTGCTGCCAAGTTGATTAAACGCAGGGCGGCCCATTTTACTTTAGTAGATAATCAGCTTTTCAAGCGGGCAGCCTCCATACCCCTATTACGCTGTCTCACTCCTTACGAAGCTGAATATGCTGTGAGGGAAGTTCACGAAGGAGTATGTGGCACGCATATAGGTGGTAGAACTTTAGCTCGGAAACTCCTAAGGCATGGGTATTATTGGCCAAACATGGTTGAGGACGCACAGAATTATGTCAAAAAGTGCCCGACCTGCCAGTTCAACTCTGATGATAATCACATGCTAGGTATCTGAGCTCGTTCTAAAGTTCATGCAAACTTAATGGTTGTCTATAAACTGAGCATAAGTACCTTTGTGGAAACAGGGGAAATGCTCTCCCCACTCTCATCCCCCTGGCCTTTTGCTCAATGGAGAGTCGACCTGCTCGGCCCTTTCGTCAAAGGCAAAGGAGGCTGCACTCACCTAGTTGTCGCTGTGGATTACTTCACTAAATGGATAGAAGCTAAATCATTGTCCACGACAACTGAGAAGAAAATAGAGGAATTCCTCTTCATTTCAATATTATGCAGGTATTATTTGCTGGCTTAAGCCATCGGTACGTCATATACAAGTATGATATGTGGCTCAGCTCGGTTACCCTTGTGCAGGTTTGGCATACCTAAACGAATCATCGCGGACAATGGTCCACAGTTCCGAGCCACAGCTCTGAGGTCGTTCTGTAACGATTATGGCATCGAGCTCGCTCTGACATCTGTGTACACTCCGCAGTCCAATGGACAAGCTGAATCCGCGAATAAAATCGTCTTGAGAGGCCTCAAGACGCGTGTTTTAAATGCACATTCCAATTGGGTTGACGAGCTCAATAAAGTGCTTTGGTCATGTCGTACTACACCTAACTCGGCCACAGGCGAAACTCCATTCAGCCTCGCGTACGGAGCTAAGGCTGTCATCCCCGTAGAGGTCGGATTGCCATCTGACAGAGCAGGTCGGCATAACGATCCCAGCAATGAACAACTCTTAAGAGAGAACCTGGACCTTGTGGAAGAGGTTAGGGAGATGTCTCGAATACGAAACATGGAATATCAGGGTCAGGTGGCAAAATTTTACAATAAAAGAGTACGAGCTTGTCAGTTTCAAGTTGGTGACCTAGTTTTACGCAAAGCTGGATTAACCAACACTTATTCACACATGGGCAAGCTCGCTCCTAATTGGGAAGGCCCATACATGGTTGTTCAAATTAACCAACCTAGGTCCTACATGTTAGCAGATACGAACGGGCGCCAATTACCGTTTACATGGAATGTTCAGAACCTTAGAAAATTTTACAGTTGATTTGTATTATTGTTGACTGTTTAGAGAATTTGAATAATGTATGAGCAATGATTGGAAATAATACACACAGTTTTCCAAAATTCATTTCAAATTGTATTTCTTGCAAATTAATTACATGAGGTATCAATGAAACTACAAAATGTGTGTCCAATAAGGAGATATTGAAAATACAAAAGCCTAAGCCTAGTCATCCGTTAAGTCCACTGGTACGGATGCGTCAGCACGAGCTGGGACAGAGATAGCAGCAGGGACGGGCTGAGGCGCAGGAGGAGTGCTTGAAGGCTCAGCTTCTTCTACGGGAGCGTCACCCACCCAGGCGTCGAACCTCGGCAGGTTCTCAAACTCCTCTCCTTCTTCCAGAATAGACGGTGGCCATATAGGCAATCCCTCTTCGTTTAGCTCCCAACGGAGCCTCACCGTCGTATCAGCAGGAGCTGCGAGGCTTTTCCCCTCTGCATCGAACTCTTCACCTTCAAAAAACGCGAGCTCATTGATTGGAAAGTCTGGACAGTGCTTCAACACTTTACCACGAACGTCATTGTAAATCTCAGTCGTGGTGTTCATGGACGCCACAGCTACAGCATCTTGGAACATGTCAGCACCTACCAGCCATTCCACGCCTTGAGCTCGCGCGATGCTAATGCACCGCTGGTGTTGAGCTTTGGCTTTCCTCAGTGACTCCTCCGCGCGCGCAAGGTCCTGGTCGGCCACAGCTACCCGCCTTCTTAGGGCGTTAAGGTCGCTCAGCGCGCCGTCTCTTTCAGCTTCAGCCTTCTTCGTGCGATCTACCGCACGAACGACCTCACCCATGGCCGCCTGAATCCCAGTCTCTTTCTCAGCCTTCGCCTTATCTAGCTCCTCTTGCAGCTGGTTGACCCTATTGGCCAGCTCGTCAGCCTGGCTCTCTGCTGAGGCAGCTCTGTTGGCCATCTCTGAGCTCTACAAGCGGTTCACCTCGTCCTCCAAGCTCGCTTTGTCTGAGGACAATCGCTTGTAGCTGTCAGCCAGCTCCCGGTTTTGTATACGAGCTGCCTGCTCGCTCTCAAATAACGCTACAGAGTAGCTTAGCGCCTGTAACAACACTTATATAGTCAATGGTTACCCCAAAGTTACAACAAAAACACGTTTGTCTAGTAGAATACTCACATCCATCATCTTCAACATAGCAGCGTGGCTCCCATGCTGCTGAATATAACCTTTGGCGCACTGATGGTCCACTGGTGGGACGAAGTTCTGCATACCCTGGACCATCGCGAGCTGGCAGTCAGGCTTAGTATAACTAAAACCCTCAGGGTATGCGATTCTGGGGCCCCCACTAACTGCTGGTGGGGGAAGCGCCTCAGTCGAGCTGCGCGTCTGAACCGTAGGAGCCTCAGGTGAGCGCATCGCTCCGGTTTGACTCCCGGTATTCAACCTGCACCGAGTTAGTGGTACATCATCCTTAGCATCGGAGTCTTCACGAGCGCGCTCTGGATATCAGCAGGAACGGTTTCTACTCTGTGCTCGACCTGTGGACGTGAGGCCGAGCTGGAGCCTTGCTGCCTCTGGAACGAGCTGCGAGGTGCCGTAGGGGGTAGCTCGTCAAAGCGTGTCTGCCTCCTGGCGCTGGACCCAGTCCCCCTACCACGTGAGCGTTGAGCTCATTCGCGTTGCCTCTCCAGCATGCTACTCATCTCTCCTGCACAAACACATGCAATAAGACTCAGCTCGTGGAAAAAGTAATTTACAACAGAATTGTACCTTCACTAAACAGGTTTGTGATATCCACAAACCCACGCAACGCGAGCAGCTCAGGGGTAACCAGGTCCTCCAAATCTACTAACCCCTCCCCCTTCACATAGTTGGTTATTCTGTCCTTAAGCTCTAGGTCGCCTGGGGTTAATGTGGGATAGTTCATGTACGCATGCCCTGAGCGCCACTCAGAGAGACGAGCTGCCAGGTCGGTACTAACCCTCTCTGTTTGCGTGTCCCGCACAAAGATAAATTGTCTCTTCCAACGAGACACCTTATTCCTCACGTTTTTAAAAATCCCCATTTTTTCCCGCCCAGAAATGTAGTACCACCTCGTCTGCGTGGTACTCAGCCAGCATAGAAAGAGCGACCTGAACACAATGGCTTTCGCAGGTATCTGCAACCTCGCGCACAACAGCATAAATCCTATTATAAATTTTATGTTGTTGGGGGTTAGTTGTGTCAGCGCCAGCTCGTACTCTGAGAGAAGATCAAAAAGCAGCCCGGGCAAAGGGAATCTCAGGCCGGCGTCGAAATGGTCCACATATACAGGTATCCACCCTGTTGCTGACACACTGCACGCTCTTTCATTTTTTGTGCCAGTTCGTAACAAAACTATCCTAGGAACGTGATACTGTCTAACCACTTCCTCTAGTCTCTTATACCCTCTAATGGAGGTAGAACAATCTGCTACCTCATGATGCAGGTTAGCCCTAAACCTAAAACCGGCTGTCAATGTATGTGGTGCTTTGCGAAGGTTGCTCAGCCTGCCACCTATGGTTTTATTTTCCCAACCCGTAACCGGGAGTACATTTACGGCCACCTCCATACTTTTCGGCAAGGGGCTACTTGCACTGACAGTGTCTTCTGATGACGACCCTTCAGATGACGGAGAGGGGTTAGCACCGGAGCCCTCGCGCGGGCCTGAACTGGCACTACTCTCCGGCGTAAGGGCTTCCGGCGAGTCCTGCAGTTCCGACGGTACAACCATCGTGATTGGTTCCACGGATATCACGCTCTCTTCCCCTTCTACGCCCTGGTTACCCCGGAGTTCTCTTACTTCTGTAACAGATTCCGTTTGTTATTACCTGAAAAATTGGTTGTGAAATTCCTTGAGAAGATCGCCTGAAAACTGTGAAGGTCCTTTGTTGCAGAAGAATACAGAGAATATGGAACTGGAAAATGGAAACAGAGATGACAGAGAGGTTAAGTGACCTTGCCTAGCATTACCGTACATGCCTCTCTGCCAACAAGTCAAAACGTTACGCGTGGCAAGCACTCATTGCTGGGCGTGTAACGTCCGCCGGCTTTAGCTGTCACGTCTCTTCAAATGCTGAGCCAACATTTATTAGGGGGGGATGGGGAATACTAACCGCTCTGAACCATATCTCTTTAAAGATTTCACAGGTTTAAATTTCGAAAAGTACCAAGGACCAGATCGTAACAAATCTCCTCAGAGATCTGTCCTAATTCAAAATTTGAAAAGTTCGAGAAATCTGCTCGTAACTAATCCATGACCTCTCCAGAGATTTCAAACTCAACCAGCTCGTAACGAGTCAAAGGTTCACCTCAGTCCCGAGCATCAAGCGTCAGATCGTAACTAACTTAATCAGATCCGCTTTGCATCCCACATATCTATATTGCAGTGATGGGTAGGGTCGCCCACCTCAGCCCGTATAGATCTTTGGGTTCAGCTCGTTCACTATATGCTAGCCATCACTTTCCTACAGAGAATCCATCAGGCAAGGTCGCCCTAGCGCACATGCTCAGCTCGCTGACCAACTTGAGCTCGCTTTACCTGAACGCCAACTTACTCATGCCTGCTCTGTAGAAGGTCAGCATAAACGTACACATTAGATTCGACCACCCTGGTTTCAAGCCGCTCAGATCGGCCGTGCCCGTGGTCGTTCGCAGACACAAAACATCACTCCTCCTCGGTACCAAACACCGCGTAAGCAAGCCTCTAGACCCAGTTCGTCAACCAAACGCTGAGGGGGGAGTAATGTTGGGATTAGGCCCAACACCCACTCTGGGCCACATATTGCAGGCCCAACTATGCGCCAACAGTCCCAAGAAGAGGAGACATACCCACATGGGCAGCACCACGTGGGCCAATGAGACACTCACACGTATAGATGTATGTCAGCATTTGGGGCTATAAATACCCCCCAACTACCTCGGATGAAGGTAATTAATCTCTACGCTTCTCTCTCTGCAATTACTCCTTGAGAGCGTCTCTCTCTAGAACACCGAGTATTGCTAACTTGAGCGTCGGAGTATTTTCCCCGAGAAAACAACCTCGGGATTTTCAGGTGTAGAAACAGCTAAGGACTTCAACAGTGTTGGACTGCGAAGCTGCCCAAACAGTTACGCTTTTGCTTCGTTTCAGTCCTTTCTTGTGGTTTCCCTTCCGCCTCAACCACGCCTCCTCACGCTCTACGTCCAGCGACCACGACATCTGCTTGTAAAGTGGTCGCAGTGGTGGCATTGGCGGTGGCGTCGCTTGTGTCTCCATCATGGCTCGCACACACCGCCGAGGGACGCCGATTGTCGATTTGTGAGATTGAGGAATCTATGGTGTTTGCCTGTATTATATACAGTGACCTTCTCATATTTTTCGCTGGCAGAGCCCCTTTTTTTTTAACAAAAATTAAATTTTTTTGGTGGTCACAGATTGGACTTGGACCCACGCAATTACATGCCGTTGTACGAATCACTTATAGCCAAAAAAAACAAAAAATCGAAGTTAGAATTAGAAGGAAGGTACGTTGTTAATGGATTACACAAAGGCTTTCGTAATTTTGTTTGGAGTGCACAAATGTATTTTTTAATTTTTAATTTGAATAATGGCAACCACTATCCCTTATTTCTTTACTCAATTTACTTGCATGGTACATGATTTAAATTTAAAATTTTTTAGTTTAGTAAAAGATTTTTATTAAATTATTTAAATTGTTAATTTTTAATTTTTAAAAAATGAGTTGTATCTTAAAACGTTATTTAAAAATAAAATCATATAGTATTTAAGTAATATTAAACGAATTAAATGTATACAAATTTTACAATCTAATAATAATTATCTATTGCATTGTAAGTCTTCATTGAAAGATAATATTCTAATTGAATTATGATTAAAGTGCATATTAATCCTAATTTTTCAAATAAATGAAAGTTTTAATTTTAAATTATATCAGTTTATTTAATTAAAATTTTATTCAAAATTTAAAATTTTATTTTCTAATATGATCAATTTTTAAATCTATATATTAACATTTAATATAATAGTCTTCTAAATTTTAAATCAAAATTCAATTTTCAAATGTAAATTAGAATTATATTTTTTAAAAACTTAAAATTGATACACACAAACCTTTGAAATTATTTTCTTCTAAAAAAATTGTTATACAAATATCAAATATGGATCTCTAAGTGAAAAGACATAATATTATAAATTTAAAATGATATGTGAAATTGTAACTGTATCATTTTTTTATATAAGGTAATGTTATAGTTATAATACCATTTAAAATTGTAAATTTATAATCATGAAGTGATATTCAATGAATGTAACATATTATAAAATAAGTGAATACATACAATATCACAAAAGAACTTCTTGATAAAAAGAACTAATTATATAATTATATATAATATTATAAGTTTACAATGACAACTAACAACTTAAATAACTTAGTGATAATCTCCTTTATTTAAAAGTAAAATGTCTTAAATTTGAACATGTAGTATACAGGTATAGTGAGGTAAAAGATGAAATAGGATTATCTTTCGTTATACAACCAATATAAAAGTTTGCAATGACATGTAATGTTATAATTATATGATTTTGATAAGAATAACACATATTAATTCTAATTTTTAAACGCACATCTTAAAATAAAATATTTTAAAAAATTAACCATTAAATTTAATATTTTATTCATGATAATTATACAAATCAATCTTCATACATATATATACGGGGTTAATACTGATCCCTCTTATCTCTAAAAAATTAATAAAAAAATTA
>BPVZ01000192.1:78237-97356 GCA_020521535.1 Rubroshorea leprosula | reverse complement strand
TCCTCATCACTATTTTCTTCCTCCACCTCACACTCATTACTATTTTCATAATTCCACCTTGGATCTAAATCCATCTACCAAGAAAAAGAAAAACATTAGGATCCACATATGAACACAAAAAACCAATCTAATTATTTTTACAACTAAATTAAAAATGTAAAAAAAAATAAGATAACATACCTTTTTATCTTTCTCTTAAGTTGAACAATAAATGAACTCTTGAACTCTTGAACTCTTGGACGTAAATTGAATTTGAGAAAAGTGCATGAGGGTGTTGTAATTTAAATAGGGGGTTGTGTTTTTATGTATGTTTAGATTTTTTTCCATATGATTGAGAAATCTTTTCTTAAGATAGACTTTCTTTTTTGATGTGATTGGAATACAACACTTGCGCAATGCATGTCTACTGTCCCAACGCATGCACTGAAATCAGCTCTTGGGCAATGCATGCCTACTGTCCTCAGCTATTGAGATTCTGCATCACTGGTGTCCACATTGCTACCCTTGATATAAAAGGTAAAAAGGTTTACTAGCCCCTAAAATTCTTTGATTGTTGTCACGCCCCAAAACCCGAATTCGAGGCGCGATAGATGCCGTACACTCGTGAGACGGGGTCCCACAAATGCACAAGGCTCGGAACTTATTAAACCACAATCTGATACCATCAAAATCTGAAGATCAAATCTTAAAATTTGCTCTGATACCATAAATCTCCAAATACACTCTGGTTTACAAGATCATGATTTATTTCTAAAATATATATCAAATCTCGAAATGGCTAGCTTTCTAACTCGTCACTTCCCGTGGTTTCCCAGTCCTCGGTTTCGCTTCTTGAAATGGTGGACAAGGAAAAACTATGAGATAAACTCAGTAAGTAAATATGGAGTGCCCCTTATTAAATTTATAGCATGCCAACAAGCATAATCATGAAAAACAGATACGGTTACGGAAACGAAATAGACGTCTCCTCTATAGGTCATGGCCAGCGTTTATAAATTTCCCACTGGCGGGCACACGATTTACTAGTGTATAATCCCCACTAGCAGGGCCACTGAACGAACCGATTCTATCACTAACATGTCGACATGTGCCGACATGTGCTAGCGTTTAACCCCCACTAGCAGGGTTACAAGAACATAACCACATCAGAGACAAAACAAGCAGAAGTTAACAGAAAAATCATAATTCACCAATCACTTTCAAATCATCAGGACAATCACTTAAATTTCAAGTAGGCATGCTCAATTTAATGAAAAGCATAAAACATTTCACTTCAAATCAGTCATGCTCGTGTAAAACGGGTTTAGTCCCGCCACCACTTCAAAAACAAATCAAAACATGCTTTTAAAAACTATACGGGCATTACCATAAATTTACTTACCTCACTCGCATAAAACCGAGCACTCAATCTCAGTGCTAACTAACAGAACGATCGGAAACCTAATCAAAATACCCATAGATTAATTACCGTACTATCACAAATTCAAGTTGAAATCATCATTAAGACTACCCTTAATCACGATGCTATTTCTATAAATCTCCACATTATCAGATATCTCCAAATTCGTTCTTATATCACAAACTAATCATTTAAATCCCCGTTAATTGTTGGCCATTAGTGCATGAACAGTACCACGACGTGAACAGTAACTGCACTTCCAAAAATGGGCCAAAACACTAGCTAATTCTCACGGGATTTTCTCAAAAAATCACACAGCAATCAATTAACACTCAATCACATAAATTCCACTTAAATCAATGCTTAAACTTGTCCTAAAACTACCGGAATTATCCCCCATTTTTAGCCAAATTCGGACATCACAAAGCAGCAACCTTAAATGGATAATTTAAGCCTTAGATGGCTGTCACATACCAGAATTTTCCAGCAAGAACCGAACCTAGCAGGGGGAAAAAGCCGGCGGCAGTGCAGGGGAGAAACTCACGGACTAGCCAAAAATTGAAGGAACCAAGAGCAATTAAAGTAAACCCAGGGCAATTCAAAGCTAGAGAAGGGAGAATTCGAGCTATTTCTTACCAAAAAACCGGACAAATCACACCCACAAAGCAGGAGCAGCCGGACGGTGAGGAGCAGAGCAAGGCAGATCCGAAATTCTGCAGATGGGGGAAAGGATTTCTGGGTTCTAGAACAAGAAAGGAAGGAGAAATCCAAGCTTTCTCACCGGTTTCTCAAGGTTGGTGCCGGCGGCTTGCTTGGGTTCCTTGCCGGCTGCAGCGGGAAGAAAGAAGAGAAGCAGAATCGGGCTGGAGAAAAAGAAAGAAAAAGAGAAAAGAAATAGCTGATCCTTATCCAATTCCTTTCCTCTTTTAAGTCCCTGAAGTTTGGATATTTTAGCTAATAAGCCCCACAATAACATTTTTCCACAATTTAGTCCCTAACTCATTTATCCTATAAATTTTTGGGGTATCACAATTGTAATGATTTAACCCAAAACTTATTTTTATGTAAAATCTACACTTTTAATTTTAAAACTATGCAAATTGCCCCTCCCCTTTTAGATAAGGTGGACACCATTGATTTTTAAATTGTATGAATCATATTATTTTAACTTTTTATTAACTTTTACAAATTAACAAAAAAAAACTTAATATTTCAAGATAAGTGATAATCCAAACATGGATTAATATGGAATCCTTATTTGAACTATAAATCACCAGTCCAACTTCTAAGCAACAACATTATGAAAAAAACATAAATTCATAACATTAGTTCACATACAATGAAAATACAAATAAAAAAGAAAACCGTTTTGTATCTCAAATACAAGCATTACGAATGTCTTAATACTAAAAACTCAAATACAAACATTCTAGTAATGCCTTCTACCACCGAATCCCTCCCTCTCCATCTCAAACCTTATCGTCCCTTTCCAACTCTTGCTGTAGCCAAGAAAGTTTTGAGTTAACTGATTTTATACTCCTAAACATATTTCTATATTCTCGTTTCACAAACAAACGAGTACCTAACATAAAAAGCTCATTACCATCTTCAAGTCCAGGTAAAGTTAACATCTCCATACATTTTTCAGTGCTATTAGCATGTGCTTCATAATTCTTCTTTGATGAATCACTCAAAGTAGTTGTGGCATAACTTTCAACTGCATTAAAAAGACGATTCAATGGTCTTTGCATGTATGCTGCACCCCTTTAATTTCACTTTCTTCCCTTTGCCGGTAAGTGAAGGACCAATTGTGTTTTTCTTCCTTTTTTCACTACTTCCACCAATTTGTGTTGGGATGACATTCACCTCATCAGAATCACCACTTCCTTCTTCCAAATCAATAGCATCTTCAAACCCCACATTTTGTTGTACTGGAGGAATAGGCCCAGCAGTTGGAGTCCATGCAATTTCACCGGTGACTACTATTCTGTCAAACATTTGTTGCAACTCCACTGTGTTTTCTAATCCATGATGCTTAAATTTACCAGTCTTTGTTCTCCTATAATAAATATAACATATTAGAAGTTTAAAGTTAAAATTAACAAAGTCACATGCAAAAAACTAAAAATCATTAACAATAAAAGAATACAACTAACCGCTTTCAATTTAGCTCATCGTTGAGGAGTAGCATCAATTGTGCCTTTTTCATGATTCCACCCTAGTCCTATTTCTCACTTTAAGAGTTGATTCCATGTCACGCCCCAGAACCCAAATCCAGGGACATGGCAGACGTCGTACACTTATGAGAGGATCCCACAAATGCACAAGGCTCGGAACTTATCATACCACAATATGATACCACAAAATCTGAAGATAAAATCTACCTTACAAAAGGATAATAAAATCTAAAACTTATATCCAATTAGAATGGCTAGCCTTCTACCTCGCCACTCCCTTTGGTTTCCCCGTCCTCGGTTTCGCTTCCTGAAATGGTGGACAAGGAAAAACTATGAGATAACTCAGTAAGTAAATATGGATAGCCCTTGGGTAAAATTTTAGCATGCCTGATCAACAGTTTAACATAACAAAACGTTCAATGATAAACCATTAATGCAAAATCAAATTCAGTTCAATAGCAAAGCGTTCAATGACAAACCGTAATGCAGAAGAAAATTCAGTAGTAGTCTCTTCTATAAGTCATGGCCAATGTTTAACAAACTCCCACTGGCAGTCGTCAGTAGTGGTACCAGTGTTTAACAACTCCCACTGACAGGCGTCAGTAATAACCAATGTTTAACCCCATTGGCAGGGTTATAGAAGTACCAGTGTTTAACAAACTCCCACTGACAGGCATCAGTAATGGTACCAGTGTTTAACAACTCCCACTGGCAGGCGTCAGTAATTACCAATGTATTATCCCATTGGCAGGATTACAGAATGAATCGGTCATATCAGTAAACATGTCGACATGTGCTAACATTTACAAACTCCCACTGGCGAGCGTCAGTAATCATGACTATATCGAGACAAAACCATCCAGGACTTACAGAAAATTCTGAAATTCACAATCAATCTCAAATTTCAGAAATAAACCAGAAAATTTCCATGTGAACATGGATTTAACAGAAAAACTCAGAATTTACAAAATTCTCGGTTCATCAAAGCAGTTCAGTCAATTCCAAATAGGCATGCTCTACTCAATGCAAATGAAAACAATTTCATGTGGGCATGCTCAACTCCAAAAAAACAATGAAATTCTCATTTTCATTCCAATCCTGCTCAATTCCAGAAAATAAAAATTTTTAGAAAAATCATCACAATTTTCATTTCAGTTTAATCACACTCAGATGCTGATAAAATCAATTTAAACCTTGCCACCATTTCAAAAACAATTTAAAACATGCTTTGAAATCGAAGGGCTTTACCATAATTTACTTACCTCACTCGCATAAAACCGAAGACTCGATCTCAGTGCTAAACTGACAGAACGATCAGGAACCTAATCAAAATATCCAAGAATTAATTACCGTACCACAGATTCAAAACTAAAATCACCATGACTACTCCCTAATCACGATGTTATTTCTATTGGTCTCCAAATGACCAGACATCTCCAAATTTGTTCTTATATTACAAACTAAACATTTAAATCCCCGTTAATTGTTGGCCATCAATGCGTGAACAGTGCCCGTGAACAGTACTCATAAACAGTAACTGTAACTTCCATAAATTAGCTAACAATAACTAATTCACGGGGTTTTCTCCAAAATCTCACAGCAGTCATAATAAGCTAATTTTCTACATTAAGCAAGCTTAAAACCCATGTTTTAAGGTCGCCAAAACTCCTCCATTTCAACAGAAAATTTCCAACGGACAAAATGGAGGAACCGAGCTTGGCAAAACAGCACTAAGGCCCGGCTATGCATACAGAACATCAGAGTAATCCAATCACAGAAAATTCTACATGATTTAAGCAACAAAACACACTTAAAATGCTGCCGGATGTTACCCTGTACAACAGCAATTTCGGACAGCAAAAAGGGGGTAGCAACTAACGGGTTCTTCCATATTGCAATAGGAAAATTCAACAGCACAGGCAACAATTAAATGGTTTAAAGTTCAGCTTTAAAAGCTGTCTCATACCAGAAAATTTCGGCAAGCACAACCGGAGCTGGCGGTGGAGAGCCGACGGGATCTGCAGGGAAACTCACGGAAACTACCCAAAATTCAAGAACCACAACCAAAAATTAGAGTAACCCAAGTTAAATCAAGGCTAAGGAGATGATTTCTTAGCTATGGCTTACCAGAAAAAGCCAAAGGATTCACACCCAGCAGAACCCGACGGACAGGGGAGGAAGAGACACCGAGCAGATCTGGAAATTTTCTGCTGGAAAGGGAGATTTCCAAGTCTAAGTTCGGCTTTCAACAAGAAAAGAAGGTAAATCCATCAAGCTTTGCCAACTTTCTCAAGAGGAGTGCATCGGTGGCTATGGGGGGCTTGTCGGGGAGAAAAAGAAGAAGAGCAAGTCACGGCCTGATGAGGAGGAAAAGAAAGAAAGAAAAAAAAGAAAAGAAAAAAGCAACTGATCCTTATCTCATTTCCTTTCTTTTAAGTCCCTCAACTTTGGAGGTTTTTGCTATTAGACCCCAAAACAATATTTCTCCCAAAATAAGTCCCCTAACTTAATTGATAAAATTCCCAAAAATTTGGATATTACATTCCACAAAACCCAATCACTTTTTAATGTATCCCATCGATTTCTTAGTTGTTTATAAATATAATGCTTGTTTGTTCTTTCATTAAATTTTTTTTCCACATTTGTCCACCCTAATCTATTAAAAGTACTATTAAGACGATTACCAACATTGACCTCTTCCACACATATCTTGAAAAAAATTTTTGTTGTAAATGCATCCCACACTGCCTTGGACCTTTTTTCAACCATCTTATATATTGAAATAATTTTGGCCTTAAAACAAAATCTACAAACACATAGAAACAAATGTTGAATAATGGAAGTATGGATACACATAATAACACCAAAAACAGAATGCTAAAATTAGGAAGAATTATAAAATAGCCTTTTATAGGTGTAAACTAACCCGAAAATTTTAATCATGCCTAGCATCAACCAAACTTACAAACAGACCATTACATACATTACTGTATGTGAACCAAAACAGCAAACCCAATTAAGTTTGAGACACAGTAAAACCTACTATAAAAACAACAAATTGCTCAACCTCTACAAAACTAAACGACACCCATTTGGAAATTAGAGAAATATATGCATTGGGTATGCTAGAAAATCTTACCTTTTTGGGTTTCCTTGGTTGAACCCAAAGCTAGAGTTAACAATCATAGCAACCCAGAATGCTATAAAGATAACAAGAAATGCAACATCTCTGCATTTCTTGTTGTGCCTTATGATTCCTCCTAGTTGGGTACTCCCATCACTTGATGGGTACCTCCCTATGACTGCCCCTAAAGGACCCCTCATCTCCTACCACAGTCACAGAATAGGGTTTATCTATCAGAAAAGGAGGCAATGCGTAAAGGGAGAAAGGAGATTCTGCAAAGATAGTAAAATTTATAAAAATAATTCCTATGTTCAACACAAAAAGAAAAGGGTTTTAAATCTAAGGAGGCAATAAAAGCCTAAAGAAGGCATGAAGCTGATCAAGCTAACCCACCAAAAAAGTATAAAAGCCTAAAGAAAAAGTTCATAAAACCTGAATCCAGAATTCAGTCAAGGATACTTTAATGTCTTAAAAAGAAAAAAATCGTTGGAAAATAAAAAGGAAGACAATGGAATGGCACAATTCCCTTTCCCCCAAAACATTAAAAAGAAAGATCAATTTTTATCTTGAGAAAAAAAGGCAAATCAACACATACTACAACTACATCTCCAATCCAAGGTCCCCATTTCAAAAAATTTTGCCACCAATAATTCAATACACAATCCATTCTTGCATATTAATAAATGCAATCAAGCAAACTAATCATGGTACAGGACTGATAAAAGCAGAGGTTTACCAGCCGATCTCATCTATATACTGTTAGAAACATATAGTCGAACCAAGAAATCAAACATATACTAAGCAGTAAGCACCCAAAATAATGAACTACAAGCTTACCTTCGCTTTGGGTATAACCTTAACAGCAACTTGTTGTCCTTTGAGTTCCCCTTTCTTGAACTTGGTTGAGCAGGTATAACCAAAATGGCCTCTCCCAACCTCCTCCCCGAGCTCGTACTTGCTCCCAAAATGCTTCGAGAATCCAAAGTCCCATGGTCGAAACACCCTCTGCTTCACCCCCCTCCAGTATTGCCGCTTCGTTCGACTTCATCGACCCATGCCCCTTCATCGCGTCACCCAAATCTGTAAGAAGAGAAGGAACGACAAGGGATTAAAAATTAAAACTTTCACCAACTCACACTACCAACCAACAATCATCATTCATCACCACCAAATTGGTAGCAGAAACACCAAAAAAGGAAAAAAAATCAGAGAAAAGGAAGGAGACTCACAGAAGGAGGAGAAATGGGATTTTGGTGGGGATTTTTCGATGAGGGGAAATGGGCTTTTCTACTTTGAAGTAGTTAGGGAGAAAGAAGGTCGGTGACTGAGATGCTTTTATATTTCCGATTTGCTTTGGAAGAAGGTGGGCAAGAAGGGAGGGAGAACAAGGCATGTTCGGCTGCTTCAGAGACAAAGAAAGAAAGACAAGGGAAAGAAAGAGGAGTTATAAAATGAATCTTTATATACTGGTTTTTTTGTAAATAAAAGGAAGTGTGAGGACAAAATGGGAATGCCATGTCAATTTTATTAAACATGAAGCGAGAAGCTCCCGTGGAAGTAAGAAATTGGTGCTTCTGGGCTTTGCAAAGGAACGACGAGAAGGTGAGCTTCTAGAAAGCTGCAGCATGTTTGAGAAGCTGACCCGTTTGGTGAAGCTTGTGCTTTTAGAGCCAAAAAGCTCTTTTCATGATCTGCACCAAACACCCTCTTAATCTGGGTTTTGGAATTGGGCCTGTTCAAATAGAATGGAGAAGCTGAGGCTTCCTGTTGGGCTTTCTAAGCCCAATTTTGTTTTTCCACATCAAAAATTTTTTAAGCCCGATTTGTTTTTCCTGTATCTTATTTTCTGTTTTTCTACGTTAATAACATTAATTAATAAAGGTTTATGTCGTAAATAATGGGAAAGGTCGATCATAAAAAAACAGGGGCGTGAAGATCACAATATTGTTCTCTTTAGCCCCAAAAATGTATATTGCTCTGAACGTTATGCCCAAATTTTATGTATTTGAAAAATGAAAAGTTCTTTTAGAAATAAGAGAAAATTATAACACAAATAAATTGAAAAAAGAAATAACGTCCTTCAGCTTTATTTCCCAAAAATTATAAAGTAAGACTTAATAAAAGGATGTAGTTTTATCTGTTCTCATCTAATATCCATTGTTTTCTTTCTTCTTCTTTTTTCTCTTTTTTTTTTTTTTTTTTCAGATGTAGCGCCTTTTCATCTTGTTTTTACGAGCAACCCTAACTTCTCAGATCTCCAGTCTTCCTCAATTGATTTCCTTCTTCTCCCCTCAGATTTCACTATTCCTTTACTTCGATTTACCTCGAATTTTGATTAATTATGGGTGCTTGAGGGGTGCAGGGAAGAGTTAATTGTTTGGGGCTCCTTCAACTAGTTCTTCACCATCATCTTTGAATCGATTCAGCGAGGAGGAGGCAGGGGTTTCTAGCTTTTCTGGGGGTTTCCTTCGACTTGTTCTTCACCATTCATCTTCGAGTCGATTCAGTGAGGAGGTAGCTTGCAGTTTCTAGCTTTCTTTGTGTTGCTTTGGAAAGCTTTCAGAATGGGTTTATGATTTTCATGATGAAGAGAGAAGCAATTGATTCAATGAGGGTGTGGCTTGCGGTTTCGAGTTTTTTGGGCATTTTTATTGGATTATATTAGTGCTCAATGTGGTGCAAAGTTAGCTAAAAAATAAAAATAAAAACAATGGATATGAGATGATAACAGGTAAAATGACATCTTTTTATTGAGTCTTACCTTTTATTGTTATAAAGTTGATGGTTACTATTCTCATTGAAAAAAAGATGTAATGTAATTGAAAAAAATTATAACCGGAGGTTTCTCTGCCGGTAAGAGAATCCCATTAGAATCTCCGACGAATCCATCCTCCTCAGCGGATTCCACTCGGATTTCGAGGTCACCAACTCATCTCCATCAAGATCTTCAACCACCACATTCTTATCCTCTGTTGGCTTTTTTTTCAAAGAAAATGGAGAGGAGACCGAGAGGAAGATGAAGAGCAGAGCATAAGCTGAAATGGAGAGAAGTATATGACTTCAACTCAAGTTTTCTCATTGCAATCTTTCCTATTTATAGAAAAATACAAACTCAATTCAAAATTCAAATCTAAACAACTATTCTACATTAAAAAATAACTATAAAATACATTTAAAATTTGAAATATGTAACAGCCATTTCTGTCACATTGCTGCGTCCTTTGGCAGCTTTGCAGCATGTTTGGTAACTCTGCAGCCTCTCATTTCATTTGCATTTGCATTTGCATTTAATTTGCTGTTCATTGCAGCCTCATTTCATCAACATTTGCAGCTTAGCTTGCTGCACATTTTTGCTGTCATTTGACAGCTCATTTTCACCATATTTGCAGCTAAATTGCTGCACTTTGCTGCTACCGTCCTATTGGTGCAGCTCTCCCTTCATTTTGCTGCCATTTTGTGCAGCCTTTCATTTTCATTTGCTGCTACTTTTGCAGCTTGAACACCGCAGCTCCAACAACCTCCACAAAATCACCAGCCTCCCCCGCTTTTCTCTGCTTCTGCTCAAACGCCACAACACCGGGCTCCACCGCACCGAAATCCGATCTACTACTCCTGACTTCGTACTCGAACACCGGACGGCGCGATGGTGATGATGATACCGTTTATTATAACATACAGAAACAGCAGCCGGAGCCAGGAAGCCACCGAAGTGGCCTGTCTTTGGCAGAAAATTTAGGGTGTAGGAGAGGATAATTTCATTAGTAGTTGAATGACTTTGTGACTTTTAGATGTCATCCTTCTGGGTCTGCACTTTTAGGAGCTTCTATTGAAACTGATTCTAAATTTTACAAAGTGTGTATTATCAATGTGCTATGATGCTGATACTGCTTTTATTTATTAATTTTTGCTTGTGTTTATCAGGCTCCTGCTGATGCAGTTAAGCAGCTGTGTCTTCGTTACGCAAAATTGGGGGAGGATTATGGTCTAGCAAAGCGAGCTATGAAGGTGTATGATGAGGCAACCAAGGTAGTACCAAATGAAGAAAAACTAAGCATGTATGAGATGTACATTGCTAGTGCTGCTGAGATATTTGGTGTCCTAAAACAAAAGAAATCTATGAGCAGGCCATAGAGTCTGGTCTTCCAGATAAAGATGTGAAGACAATGTGTTTGAAATATGCACAGCTAGAAAAGAGCTTGGGAGAAATTGACCGAGCTAGCTAGGGGAATATATGTGTTTGCATCTCAATTTGCAGATCCACGCACTGATGGTGATTTTTGGAATAATTAACATGAGTTTGAAGTACAGCATGGAAATGAAGATACCTTCAGAGAAAGGCTAAGGATCGAAAGAGTTGTTCCGGTAAGTTATAGCCAGGTAAGCCTTTATAAAAGGGAAAAACTTCCCATTTAGTTTTTAGATACATTATCAGGTTTTGTCTTTTTATTCTTGCCTAATCTTGTGAATTCTAGTTGATATTTGCTTTTCATATTTATTCGAAGTCTCATTTTTGTTGATTTTTCAGACACACTTCATTCTACCTGAGTACATGATGCAGAAGGATCAGTCATTGACCCTTGATGATCTAAAGGACAAATTGAAGTAGGCCGGTGTCCTGGAAGATGACATGGCTGCTCTTGAGAGGCAATTGGCCCCTGCATCCAAATTTGTCAATTCTAAAGACAGCAGCAGAAAAGTGAGGGTTTGTGACTGCTGGGGTGGAGTCCCAGACTGATGGAGGGATGAAGCCGGTTGCCACTGAAGACATTGATATGCGGGAAGAAAGTGATTCTAAAGATGAAGAAAGAGTTGAAATTGCACAGAAAGATGTTCCATCCGCTCTATTTGGAGGTCTTGCTCGGAAGAGGGACGATTGTGACAGAGATGGGGAAGATGATACTGTACCAGCCAAAGATAGGGAAAGTGAGAGCCGTTTAGGAGCTCCTGAGAGAATAAAGAGACAGAAAAAGACTTTGGTTTTAGTTACTAACCTCGTCTAATTTTGATTGCTGATATCATTTTTTCATTTACGACACTAGTACTCTTTAAGCATTTCTGACATGCATTAAGCAGCTGCCTGCCTGAACATACCGAGATTATGAGTTATTCCAATTCTTGTGATTATCGCCCCTGTAACCGAAGTACTGAACTTTCAGTTTCTATATTTACCCATGAAAAATACCCAGGTTATTTGTACTTGGAACATTATAATCTTTATTCACTGAAGATAATTTTCTCTTGTGAAGTACTAAATAGATTATTTCCAATTTGGTGCACCTTTCATGTTCTCAACTATTTTGATACCAAATTACAATACAATGATGTTATTGTTACATCTTAAATAGTTGATTAATGTCACATTTTTTTAATTTTAATTGATTATTATATTTTTTAATTTATTACGAAACAAAAAATATATATATTTTTTTAAAAAATGTTATAAAATGTATAATAAATAATTATATTAAAAAAATGTGATATTAACGATGTAATAATAACCCCAACCGTTACCATGAGATATGATGAAAAAACAACTACAAAATTTCACTGGAAGGGCCAAATGGAAATATTACCAGGTAAAGAGAGGGACAGGTTAGGTGTCGCATTTTTGCACCATTTATTAGTTAATTTTTTCTTCACATGTAGCCAAAAAAAAAAACCCCAATTGCTAAAATCTCGACCCTAGCTTCAATAGAAGCTCCCCAAACACCAACTTACTCTCTCTCAACCCTAGCTTCGATAGAAGCTCTCCAAACACCCAATCTCAACACTCTTTCTTACTCAATAGCAAATGTATCCATTATTGCAATCAAAATTCAAGACAGCATGAGCAAGTTTAACTTGGCCTTCCACATTTCATGCCTGTTAGTCAGCAATTAATTTGACAGAATATGGCACTTGTTTGCCTTAAAGATTTATGCATCTTCCACTTGCATTGATTGATCTTGATGAGATTTCTTCACTTGGGAGACTTGCCATATCATCACTGGGTAGCTGGCATAAATAAAACTGCTGGTATTAGCTGAATTGTCAGGAGAGATGCGACATATGTTGGAAAGTGAGTTCAATTCTCTTCATCACCATTTTCAAGACAAAACATATCCAGCAACTCACATTCGCCACCACTGGATCTACAATACCATTGATCTCCATGGTTAGCTACTGATTGATCTCCATGGTTAGCTACTGGTTGTCATTATGGTTGACTCTTGCTATTTTCATCTTGAATTCCCTGCTGCTCATTTGTTTAAACATGAGAACTCTGATGTGAGATGTCAATTACAAGAGCACCACAAAGTAGCATTAATAATTGAAATGAGATATAAAAAGAATTAGAGAAAAGCATATCTATTTTAAAGAATTTCAAGCTCAATCATAATTCCACTCAAGACATACCTTCGAGGAGTTAGAGTCACCAAGGGTTGAGATGTCCCTGGAGTCTGGGTACAGCTTAGTCAATGCTCTCCAGAAAGAGACCTACAAATTGGAAGTTGATAAGCAACTTTGCATCTGCTGCCATTCTTTGAAACAATTGAACTTAGAAGTGATTTACCCACTCAAGGTATAAGAGACCGATCAACATTCTGTCGTTCTGCTGGCTGACTGAAGTTGAGCACTTCCAAGAGCAAACCTTATGATCCAATAAATTTTCAAGGAAGAGTCTTAATTAGTTTTACCATAAGAGTATGCTCATTGTACTAATTAACAAAAGAGTACAAAATAAAAAAGACCGTGCTCAAATGCTTGAGACTTGGGAACATACCAGAATCATTCTTAATTTCTCTTGAAGACGGTGGTTTTCCAATTGCATTTTGCTTGTTCGATAATCATATTTATTAGGTGTTTCAAGGCCAATGAATGGGCTACAAATACAGGAATCAAACCCTATCGATACATAACACCTAACAGAACTCCAATCCATGTTTTGCATTCATCTGGACAAATTAAAACAACAGACAATCTAGATCATAACCACAAACATCATTCTAGAAAATTAATGAAAAACCAATGCTTTAAATGAAGAGAAAAGTCAAGTTAATTACACTGACCTGTTTTCCATTTCAGTCTCCATAGTGTGAATCCCCCCTAGTCACAGATTCTTCAAAAACTTTAATTCAAAATCTATTATAATGACAAGTTTGCAACTGTATATATTAAGAAATGTGAAGTGATCTGGAGCTGAATCATAGGAATGTAATGAAGAAACTTAATAGTTAGAACCAAATGAAAATTATAAGTTGTCAAACACCAGTCATTTGATTGATAAAATAATATACTTCAAAAACCGAAGTATAACATTACAAGAAAAAAAAAAAAAGGTGAAAAACAATGAGAAAACAAAAGCTCACAAAATTTTAAATCAAGAATGCATCAGATCATATAGAGATGCGGTCAAATTTTGAAAGAAATGTTTACAAAGAAAACATAGCTTACCTGAATTCATGTATGGATCTTATAAAAATCAAAAGGTCTCCATGGTTTTTGAGATGATTATGGTGCTTAGCTCTTTGGCTTTTCAGCAAGGTGTCACCAACATCACTTCTGCTCCTAGACTGAAAGAAGGGTCTTAGAGACTGATTGCTTGTAGGTTAATTTGAAGACCAAAGGCCTGCAAAACGATGTAGCTTTTATACACAACATACATTATCCATGCATCAGATAAGTAAATCTTACACAAAATGAGATAACTAACGTTTGATAGACTTGGATGCATTTGAAATACTTGTTTGACCAACTTTATTTTTTACAATTGTATCCTAGTTGAAACTGGGGTTTTGTTATTTTCATCCTACATGAGCTAATACAACATTAAGAGAAGGTAAAAATGCTTGGGAAGGACCTACTTTACAAGGTCAAAAAATTCAGCAATAACCTTCCTCATAGTTAAGTTGGCAGAAGAAAGAAGTGATGCACTACTAGAATAAGTTTGGTGAGTTCAATGGTAAACTTTGATGCTACTCATTACCAATTGTATAATAGGGTTTAATATGGCAAATAAAGTCTAACCTCAAAATCAGCATTGAAGCCCTTGGTCTGGGTTGGGCTACCAAGCCATGATGCCTGCCTTCAATGTTGGAACCTCGTTTTACTTTCTGTTTTATTAGTTTCTGCAACAAACGAAGTGTCTCAACCATGCAGTCTATGCAGATGATTGCTTATTATCATCATCCTGATGCAGCAAACTAGGAATTTAGAATGGTAGTAGTACAACATTTGAATAGAGAAATTATTAATAAAACATTTTAAGACTTGAAATTGCATATATTGAAGGGGAAAGAAATTATCAACTTAATTTGCTTTTGAATTGTAGGTAATGTGGTAGTAGATAAATTTAGTTTTAGTTGCTACATACTATACATAAATTAAGAAAAAAAAAAAAAGAGATTTAGTAGTAGTACCAGAAAGATTGACAGAAGACAAATGCATAATTGAAATCAATCATGGGAATGTGGGAATTAGGGAATTAAAAAGAAATGATATATACTACCATATAAGTATGTATAATTAAAGGCTGAAGATACCTCGACAAGATTTCCTTTGTGTTGGATCCAACTAGCATCTATTACAATATTTTGAACGTGAGAGATATAGTCCCACTCAGAACCACTTCCTCTGGCGCATCTTTCCTTTAACTCAGGGCATTCATCAATATAAGGCCCTTCTAATTTGGAGAGGCATCGAATGGCTTCCATATGTTTCAGAGATTTGCAATTAGAAATTGATAGAGTTTGAAGAGAGCATAAGTTTCTAAACCAGTTTGGCAAAGCTTCCAGTCCATCAAAATCCCTTATTTTGAGATACCTAAGGGCAGTTAGGTGTTGAATTTGATCCAGCAGATGTTCTCCTGATTTTCCCCATGCAAACAAAGTCAATTCTTCAAGAGAGGATCCGATGAAGCTCAACTCTGGGAATTCCTGGAGCTCTATTGAGAAACCACCAATAGTCAGCTTCTTTAAGTGAGTAAGGCAGGCAAGGTTAGGGATGCTCCAGCTACTCCTTAAATCATCTGGAATAGTGATTAGATTCTGACAGTTGGCGATAGCCAATTCCTCAAGAGCAGTGCATGATGGCAGCCCACTTGGCAAACCTCTTAATCCACCACAATCCCTTATCGATAAAGTCTGAAGAAAGGAAAGCCCGTGGAGGGTTGGCAAACTTATTAATCCACTACAATCCCTTATCAACAAAGTCTGAAGAAAGGAAAGCCCATGGAGGCTTGGCAAACTTCTTAATCCATAACAATCCTCTATAGATAAAGTCTGAAGAGAGGAATGCGCATGGAGGCTCGGGAGGGACGTCAAAGCATTACAGCGATTTATAGTGAACTCTTTGAGACACGTGGCGGCAGATAAACTCTCCCCTATGCTTTTCAATTCCCCACACCTGCATATATAAATTTTTTGAAGAAAGGAAAGCCCCTCTACACTGGGCATGAACATCAGCCTCTCACAATCAGAAATATTTAACTCTTTTAGACACGTGGAGGCAAATACAGCGTCGTCCCCAATCATCCTCAATTGCTTGCAATACCAAATTTCGAGTATCTCAAGGGATTGTAATTTACTAATCATTGGAAGATTTTCCAATTTACCACATCTCTTTATATGTACTTTTTTGAGAGACTCCATGGAAAATGGTCCAACCTCTACCCTAACTACTTCATCACATGCAAGGGACGAATCTACAATGCTTTTCAGCCGGGGACATTCACAAAAGGTCATGAATACCAGACTTTTGAGAAAATTAACTCTTTCAGACATCCATGAAGGACACCTCTCACCACAATAGTATTCAATAATTAGGCCTTTCAAATTTGAATGAGGTTGGAGGCCTTCCAAGATATCTTCATCATGTTTGCATCTATTTGCACTACCATTCGATTCTTGACCAAACACTAATTGCAACTCCTGAATTGTAGGCTTTTCAGAAAGTCTTGCTTCCATGGCATCAGTTTTGTCTTTAACCATGTCCAAATTACGAATCTCTAATTTTCCCCTGAGTTGACTTAAACATCTCAATTCTTCAATCCGATGTCCCTTCTGTTGTCCTACTACAAATAATTGTAATGTTTTCAGAGAAGTTAGTCTACCAATCCCTACTGGCATAAGCTTCCACTTATTGAAATAAATGTGCCTCAAATTGACTAAGTCCCATATTCCTTTCAAAGGCCTTTTGATTTCCCAGCAATCCATAAATCTAAATGTCTGCAAATGATAGAACTTGGAGATGAATTTGGGAAGTTCTTTGATTCTAGTTTCTAAAACATCCAAGAACCTTAAATGCTTCATTTTCCCCAAAAAAACTGGTCACTCATCAATATCAGCACCATGGAAACTAAGAACCCGCACCTTTCTTAAGTTTTCAAGCATATTGGGAAGGGGATTAACCTGTGAAAACAAAGTGTGCAATTTTTTTGTAGCTTCCCCTAATTGTGTTGTTGTCATATCCATATTAGAAATGACATTCAAATGTCGAATGTCTACAGGAATATTTCTCCCACTACCATCTTCCAAAATCAAACTTTGGGGCTTTGAAATAGATTGTGCAAGATCATGAACTAAATCATGCATTTTGCTAGCAATAATGCTCCCATAAGAATCTCTTTCAACATCTTGAAATAAAGAATATGATGACAATGCATTGAAATACATATCATCAATATCCTCCACCTCCAAGTATCTTTCACTAAATGGCTGAAGAAATCCTTCAGCCATCCAGAGCTGGATTAACATCTCCTTTTCCATGACAAAATCTTTTGGAAAAATGGAATAGAAAGCAAAACATTGTTTCAAAGCAGGTGTTGGCAAGCGATTGAAACTCAACTGCAATACTTGCAAAAAACTCCATTAGCTTCTTCCATTGAACCCCATACTTGGCTATTATCTTTAATTGATAACCAGTTATCCTTCTTTCTATTATTGCACAAACTCCCCCCTATAACATTTGCAACCAATGCTACACCTCCACATTTGCTAGCAATATCCCTTCCAATCCCCTCCAATTCTGAAGGGAATGATGAACTGACAAATGCTCTCTGCTTGATTATGGACCAACAATCCTCCATTGTTAGTGTCTCGAGATGATGCATGTGCTCAGAAAGTGTTCCCATTGTGAAGGCTACATTTTCACTCCGAGTTGTAACAAGAACCCTACTCCCAACATTTTTGCCTATACCCAATGAACAGCTGCTTAAGGATTCCCATTTTTGCTTGTCTTCATTCCATACATCATCTAATATGAGAAGATAATTTTTCTCCTTCAAATTTTCTTCTAGTTTTTGAACTAAAATATCTAGAGTTACATCCACAAAGACATTTTCACCAAAAGCTTGCAACATCTCTGCTAAAATTTGTTTCAAATTAAAATTTTCAGAAACACAAACCCATATTATTTTGAAAAAAATGACTCCGTATCTGCTCATTGTTGCACACTAGTTTGGCGATAGTAGTTTTGCCTATGCCTCCCATACCCACTATGGATACAATACGAAGAGTTTGATCATTACTTGAGTCAATCAATGATTGAATGACTTCTAGGACCTTGTTTTCCCTTCCTACAATTTTTGATGGATCACCAATTGAGGAATCTGTCTGTTGGACTTCGAAATGTTCAGGAAGCATGTTTGCAAGTCTATGTTGAAGCCCTAATCCAGTGGCCGAATCATTAAGGCTAGCTAGATCTAAGTTCAAATCCTTAATCCTGCTAGCTATTTTAAGGCGAAAAGCTAAAGGATTGGAAAGAGTAAAGAAATAGTTGACCTTTTTCCACATTTGTTTTTGAACCACCGTGTACCTTAGATGTTCATATGCAATCTCATCTACCACATTATCAGCTTCATCAACTATATTACCAAGCTCCTTAAGCCAAGACTGCAAATCAGAGTGACCTGTCACCTTCTTCTGTTCTGCATCTTGCAGCACGCCCCTTACCATGCTCAGCACCACACGGAACTGTCTAAGGTCCTGCTTGAATCGCACTGCTAAGTTGAGTTGCTCAGTAGTAACTAAAATCACCTTAGATATTGTGACATCCACAAGAGGACTAAGAAGTTCAGTAGCCATATTTGATTCAGTAGTTTGGAAGAGAGAAATTTTTGGAGATTGTACAGCACAAAGAGGAGAGAATGATGTGAAGGGGGTAGGGAATAGCTGCAGGCAACATTTATAGATGCAGACAATAGAAGATGAAGGTTGAGGACTGAGGCTTGTCCAAAACTGAAGAAAAAGATAAAAGGGTTGCCCGATGACTGATGAGGAGGAAAAGAAAAAGGATCTTTCTTAAAACACCAATATTCTCCTCCATTGTTGTTAATTAGTGTTGATGTATTATTCCTTTTTGGTAGCACCTTACATTTCTTTGGACTAATATTCTTTTCCACCATAGCATTTACCCTCCATTGTTGTTGATATATTATTCCT
>BPVZ01000192.1:62407-76826 GCA_020521535.1 Rubroshorea leprosula | reverse complement strand
TATGATTATATTGTCATGTAGAATTATAGTATTAAATAAGTATAATGTAACATTAAATGTGTAAATATGCATCATATTACAAATGAACTTTCGAATAAAAAAAATTAATTATATAATAATATATTACATTGTAAGCTTACAATGTCAAGTGATATTGTAACTATAGTATTTTCATTTTTTAAAAATGAATATTTATGCATCCTTTCCTTTCTAATCGAACCCTAAACAAACAGCATTAACATCAAATTAAAAGAATTGCACCCAATTCAATTTCATACCATTTTTGCCCATCTTCATTCTATGCATAATCTAATAAGAGAAGATTATTTTTCGCCCTCAAATTTTTATGTAGTTTTTGAACTTCAATATCTTGACTTACAAGTCTTACATCCATAGAAACATTTTCAACAAAAGCTTGCAACATCTCTACTAAAATCCATTTCAAATTAAAATTTTCAAAAACACAAACCACATTATTTTAGAAAAATGACTCCGTATTTGCACCTGGTTGCACACTAGTTTGGCCGTGGTAGTTTTACCTATCCCTCCCATACCCCCTTAATTTAACAAAGTGCAATGTATAAAGGTTTTAACTTTTGGCAGAACATCATAGAAGAGAATGAGAACTTAGCTTTCGCCTTTTTCCTTCAATTTTGGGAAAAACACTGTAATAGAACTTAACTTTCACCCTTTCCTTGTGTGGTGAGATGGAATCTTCAGCAAGAGAAAAAGAATTGGGGCTAGCCAAAAAGCACCTCAAAGGTTCGAGTAAGGTTGCCACAAAAATTTAGAGCGTTAGATCTAAGGCATATACTTGCTATTAGATCTTTACATCAGATCTTTACATCATTCTCCTACAAGTTGCATAAGTTTGCTCCTCTTTCTCTTCCCCCACCCCCCCTCCCCCCACTCACAAAGAAAAAAAACAAAAACAAAAGTATGATCTCGTGATCATTACTTGAGTCAATCAATGATTGCATGACTTCAAGGACCTTATTTTCTCTTCCTACAATTTTTTATGGATCTCCAAAGTGGCCCTATTATTAAGGTTAGCCAGTTCTATATTTAAATTCTTAATCCTATTAGCTATCTTAAGGCGAAGAGCTAAAGGAATGGAAAGAGTAAAGAAATAACTGACCTCTTCCCACATTTGAGCTACCTTGTAACATGTAGGTGTTCATATGCAATCTCGTCTACCACATCATCAGCTTCATCAACTATATTGCCGGGCTCCTCAAACCAAGGCTGCAGATCAGAGTGACTCGTCACCTTCTTCTATTCAGCATCTTGCAGCACGCCCCTCAGCATTCTCAGCATCATATGGAAATTCTTGAGTTCCTGCTAAGTTGAGCTGCTTGGTAGTAACCGAAATCACCTTAGATATTTTGACATCCACAAGAGGATCAAAGACGAGGTCAGCCATATTTGATTTAGTAGTTTGGAAGAGAAATATTTGGAGATTGTACAGCACAAAAGAGAAGAGAATAACGTGAAGGGGGTAGAGAATAGCTACAGGCAGCATTTATAGATGCAGACAATAGAAGGTGAGGGTTGAAGATTGTTGCTTGTCCAATGAATGAAGCAAAATATAAAAGGGCTGCGTGATGAGGAGGAAAAGATAAAGGATCTCTTTGTATTATCTTTCTTAAAACACAAATATTCTTCTCCTCCATTGTTGTTGATAAGTTAATGTAGTATTCCTTTTTGGAAGCACCTTACATTTCTTTGGCCTAATATTCTCCTCCTCCATAGCATACTTCCTCTGCTAATCTATAAGTTTTTGTTTAACCAAAGAAAGGAATATGGTTACTTTTCCTATCAAATAAGTCGAAATGATGCGGGAAGAGAAGGCAAAAATAAAGGGTTCCCCTTCATTCTCTTTATGAATTTTTCTCTTACGTTTTCAGATTCTCGATTTTCAAAAATTTAGAATGCCATCTTTTCTTCTTTGCCGCGAATTCAACTGCCCCATCTCTCGTCCTGTTCCTTTCATTTAATTTAGCTTGGGTCGAATCGGCTTTTTGAAAATGGGCCCGTTTAAATGGAGAAGCCTGAGGTTTTGGGTTTGGACATCTTATGCCCAAATTTGCTTCTCAAGATCCAAAGTTTCAAACCCTTTTAAGGGAAACTATAGTACACCAGGAAAAAACAACAAGCATGCAGAAGCTACTCTGCAGCACCACTAGGCCGGTGCAACTTTGTCAACATGGCCACAAGTCAACAAAAATGGCCACTAAATTTCACAAAGATGGTTAACTCCTAACTGTATTTTCACTTTTTATTTATTGCCTTCATTAGATTTTGCCTATAAATAACCATATTATCACCATTGTACGTATTAAATTTCAATCAAAATTTTAGTTTTTATGTCTCCTCTTTTGAGTGAGTTTTTTGGGAATGGATCCTCTCAATTTATTTTTGTATCTTAGGTCTTGCCAACCTAAGTGGTGAATCTGGCAATCGAATTCATTGTAGTGGGATTCTAAATCTCGCCAAAATGGGTGTTTCGGTATTGGCTCCTACGCCATATGGTATCAGAGCCAATATATTTGGAGTCTGCACGTCATTTTGAATGTTCTGGTGAAAACCCGGTCGACAAACAAGGTATCACGTGCCTACACACGCCACCGCTGTTGTCTCACGCACCGGCCACTCGCACCACTGCAAAACGCGTGAAAATCACACGCCGGTCATCTTCAACCTCTCATTCGCCACGTCATTCACTACGTCATCGACACACCATCAGCCACGTCATCATCCAATCACTGCCATATCATCTATTGCCACGTCATTTGTGCCACGTCACTTGACATGTCATCAGCCACGTCAATGACACGTCATCACCGCAGCCACACTCTTTTACAACGTCATCAAGTCCCTCAACTTATTTTGACCTTACAGATTGACCCCACAATTTTATAAATTTCAAATTACCCCCACTTTCAAATACTAACTTTCCAAAAAGCCCCTTACCAACCGAAACTCATCATGCCTCCTAGAAGACAAAATCCTCCTCGTCAACGAGCTGTTCGGGACATAGAGATGGAAGAACTATGTCAACAAATTCAAAGGCTTCAAGAAAGACTCGAACCTTTTAAGGGACAACAAGCTCAACACCCACAAGATGAACCACATGAGTCAGAAGAAGATACTGATGACAAGAATCCCTTCCATCACTTAAGGAATGATGAAAGCTCATCATCAACAGAAAGAGTTCGTCATCGACGACGTCCTCAATAAAATGCTGCTCGCAAATCCACTGACCTTGGCATTAAAATCGATATTCCAGATTTTGAAGGTCGCCTTCAACCAGATGAATTTATCGACTGGTTGCACACTGTGGAACGTGTGTTTGAACTCAAGGATATTCCTGACGACAAGCGTGTGAAGCTCGTCGCCATCAAATTAAAGAAACATGCATCCATTTGGTGGGAGAATCTCAAACGCAGTCGAGAAAGAGAAGGCCGCAGCAAAATTAGAACTTGGGAGAAAATGTGTCGGGAGCTCACTCGTAAGTTCTTACTTTACCGTTACTACCAAGATAATTTTGTTAAATTTCATAACTTGCAACAAAAATCTTTGACTGTGGAAGAATATACTATGGAGTTCGAACAATTAATGATGAAGTGTGATGTCCGAGAAAAAGAAGAGCAAACCATAGCAAGATATCTTGGAGGAGTAGACAATGACATTTCCAAAGTAGTTCAACTTCAACAATATTGGACTTTGGATGATGTCATTCGGCTAGCATTGAGGGTTGAAAAGCAAATCTCAAAGAAGAATATTATTATTGCTTCAAAACCACGAGATTTTGAAGCTAGCCAAGGGACCCAAGCCTCAAAGATTGTTGCTGAGACACCTGCCAAAGTTGAGAAGGAAGCTAGTTCAAGTTGTCCAGCCCAGCCTAACACTCGAAAGTGTTTTAAGTGTCAAGGATTTGGCCACATTGCCTCCGACTGTCCCAATAGGAGAATTATCACCATTATCGGAGGAGAGATTCATGAAGTCTTAGATGGTGAAGCAGAAAAGAAGATTAGTGATGAGATTGAGCCACAACTTGAGGAAGAACTCATCGCAGCTGACCATGTAGAATCTTTGGTTGTGCGTCGAAGTCCTCATGATACCATAACCAAGGATGAAGATTGGCTCCGACATAACATCTTTCACACCAGATGTACTTCTTGGGGGAAAGTTTGCAACGTCATCATTGACAGTGGAAGTTGTGAGAATGTTGTGTCTAGTTATATGGTTGAGAAGCTAGGACTGCCAGTCGAAGATCTTTCCCATCCATACAAGTTACAATGGCTACGAAAGGGAAACGAGGTAAAAGTAACCAAACGTTGCCTTGTTTCTTTTTCTATTGGTAACAGGTACTAAGACGAAGTATGGTGTGATGTTATTTCTATGGATGCTTGTCACTTGTTAATTGGTCGCCCTTGGCAATTTGACCGAAAGGCTATCCATGACGGCCATGCCAACACTTACTCGTTTGTGAAAGATGGTGTGAAGGTCAAGCTTACTCCCCTGAAGCCTGAAGAGACACTTGAAAAGAAGGATGAGGACAAGGCTTTAATCTCCAGATCAACCTTTCAGAAGTTGCATCAAGAATCGAGGACAGCTTGTCTCTTGTTATTATCTAAAGTGAATGATGCCACTTCCCCTTTTCCAGAGGAAATTCGATCTCTCCTTGAAGAATTTTCTAATGTTGTTCCTGATGAGACCCCTCATGGATTACCGCGAACTCAACGAAGCAAGGATTCTAACATGGTTGTGCCTACAAGACCAAACTTTCAGGTGACCATGGAGTCTCTGCTACTTTTAATGTTGCTGACTTATCTCCTTACTATGAGGATCATGAGCATTGAACTCAAACTCGAGGACAAGTTTTCTCCAACCAGGGGAGAATGCACCAGGAAAAAACAACAAGCATGCAGAAACTACTCTGCAGCACCACTAGGCCGGTGCAACTTTGTCAACATGACCACAAGTCAACAAAAATGGCCACTAAATTCCACAAAGATGGCTAACTCCCAATTGTATTTTCACTTTTCATTTATTGCCTTCATTAGATTTTGCCTATAAATAGCCATGTTATCACCATTGTACGTATCAAGTTTTAATCAAAATTTTAGTTTATATTTCTCCTCTTTTGAGTGAGTTTTTTGGGAGTGGATCCTCTCAATTTATCTCTGTATCTTAGGTCTTGCTAACCTAAGTGGTGAATTTGGCAATCGAATTTATCGTAATAGGATTCTAAATCTCGCCAAAATCGGTGTTTCGGTATCGACTCCTACGCCACATAGCTTACCTGAATTCATGTATGGATCTTGTGTAAATCAAAAGGTCTTCGTGGTTTGCTCAGATGAATGTGATACTTGCTTGGCAGTTTGGCTTTTCAGCAAGGTGTCACCAACATCACTTCCGCTACCAGATTGAAATAAGGGTTTTAGAGACTAATTGCTGCAAGTTAATTTGAAGAACCAGAGGCCTGCAAAATGATGTATCCTTTATACACAGCATACATAATCTATACATCAGATAAGTAGATCTTATACAGAATGAAATAATTGACACTGGACAGACCTGAATGCACTGGCAATACTTGTTTTGAGCAAATTCTTTTTTTACAATTGTATCCACTTTTATGCCTGGCTGAATATAGACTTTTGTTAATTTCACCATGCACGAGCAAATACAAAACATTAAGAGAAGGTAAAAATGCTTCGAAAGACCTACTTCACAAATGTTAAAAAAGTCAGCATTAACATTTCTCAACGTTGAGTTGGCAGAAGAAAGAAGCAATGCAGCCCTAGAATAAGACTGGTTCGTCTGAACAGGTTCATTCCCATCAGTACACACTATAAACCATAATACAACAAAAAATCATGTTAGTTACTGTTTAATAAATATTCATCCACCCCAAAGGCTCTAACAACAAATTTCTCAATAACTTGTTAGCTAATAAAGAAAGAACCTATGATAATAATTCAACTTGCAAGCAGAAAAACAACAACCTTCAAGGCATATTAGATGCTTAACGGTTAATTATTTCACTACAATTTTGCTTCAGAAGCACTAAACTCAAAGTCAAAGCAAAGGAATGGTTATCTAGTGCGAGACATAAAACAAAAAATGACAAGAAAACAAAATCGGAAATTATGACATCCTTTAATATACCTTTGTTTTCCCATCAGATGGACAGAACAGCGCGGTTCTGTTCTAAAGGGGTTTAAAGGCTTTAAGTCCGTATTAAAGATAGCTCAATAATCAAGATCAGATTCAGCCTTTAGGTGCAACTTTGGAAAAATCACCAACACTAGAAACGCATGGATAAATATAAGAAAAGCTCTAGAAAGTGAGGAACAACAAAGACTACCTCTTAGCTTGACCACCACTAATTAATGGTACTGCTGCAGCTCGCCTCATTTCGTGCCCATGTGAAATTGTTATGCCTCAACTCCATTTCTGCTTACTCACTACACACTAACTAGATGATCCAGAGTTACACCTTACTTGTATTCCCTTATCAAAGATTCTACGAGCTTAGCTATATCATCATGGTTTTCAATTCTCATACAACTTAACAAAAGCAACCCACAATGTAGAAGGCTTGCCAACTGTTTTATAGAATCAACAGTCTCACTTGCTCATGACAGAGGAGAAGGATCACCACCATAGTTAACTGTAGTAAGAGCAGCCTCGCGTTCTTCCACTGTTTAATGGCTCTCATCTCTACCATTTGCAATGGGGTTTGAGAGAACACTGGCCAGTAATGTCCATATCAATCCCATGTTGGCACTGATATGGACATTAAACGACTTTTAATTGAATTTTCCTTGGTGGCTCTAAATGTAACTCATTTCAACTGGCCTTGTGTCGGAATAATATGCTTTCTAAAATGAGATTAAGGTTTTACATGTTGGACGGCACGAGGTCTGATAATGAAAATTTCTAATTATTATTAACAAAATAATATAAAAAATAAATTTTATTAAAATATTTTAAAAAATTTATAAATTAAACTATATTTTTTGTAATATACAGTTTTACTTATAAACATTTTTTTTTTTTAAAATTATGCATACTTTCCCTTCTAAACTAACAGCAGCATAAACATCAAATAAAAGAATGGGCACAGATTCAATAATATAGCAACCCAGCTGAGGATGAATCCAGTTAAAGAAAGCAAATTAGAACAGAAAATGTACCTTTTTCAGCGACGAATTCGAGTTTCAAATTTCTTCTGCCGCTATTTTGTTTCTTCACCCTTTCTCTCAGCCATCTACAATGCTGCTTTAGTTTTCTGCATTTCTCTCCTCTACTCTTCTTTCACTAACTTTTCTTCCAATTTCAGGATTTCTTTTTCCTCTTTCGCATGGATTTCTCTCCACCCATTTCGATACTTAACTCAGTTGACCGCGAATTCAAGTGCGCCGTTTCTCCTCCCTCACATTTCATTTTCTTTAATTTAATTTTTTGCTCTGGATAGGTTTTCTGAAATTGGGCCCGTTCTATCAAGAAGGGTGAGGTTTTGGGTTGGGCTTTCTAAGCATGAGTACTTCCAATTCTTGTGATTATTGACCTTACAGCCGAAGTGCTGAATTTGCACTGTTTCTTTCGGCTCCTATATTTACTCATGAAAAATATCCAGGTATTTTGTACTTGCTCATCGAGCATTACGATCTTTATTCATTGAAGATAATTTTTTCTTGCGAAGTAAATAGATTATTTCCAATTTGGCGCACCTTTCATGTTCCCAACCATTTTGATTCCAGTTATTACAATGAGAGATGATGATTGATGAAAGAACAATAGAAGAACAAGAACAAAATTTCACGGGAAGAGCGAAGTAGAAAGTTTACTTTGTGAAGAAATGGATACAATTGCAAAAATCTCGACCCTAGCTTCGATAGAAGCTCCCCAATACACCCAATCTCGTAACACTCTTTCTTAATAGCAAATGTATCCACTATTCAAGACAGCATTAGCAAGTTTAACTCGGCCTTCTTCCACATTTCATGTTTGTTAGTTAGCAAGTAATTTGACAGAATATGGCACTTGTTCGCCTTAAACATTTATGCATCTTCCACTTGCATTGATTGATCTTTACGAGATTTCTTCATTTGGGACTTGCCATATAATCACTGGGTTGCTGGCTCAAAAGAAACAGCTGGTGTTGGCTGAATTGTCAGGAGAAATGCGACCTATGTTGGAAAGTGGGTTCAAATCTCTTCATCACCATTTCAAAGAAAAAAAACATATTGAGCAAATCACATTCGTCACCACTGGGTCTACAATACCATTGATCTCCACGGTTAGCTACTGGTTGTCATGGTTGACTCCTACTGTTTTCATCTTTAATTCCCTGCTCTTTATATGTTAAAACATAAGAACTTTGATGTCAATTACACGAGCATCACAAAGTATCATTAATAATGGCAATGAGAAATAAGAAGAATTAAAGAAAAGCATATCTATTTTAAATAAATTTCAAGCTCAATCATAATTCTATTCAAGACATGCCTTAAGAGTCACCATGGGTTGAGATATCCCAGGAAGCTGGGGCACAGCTTAGTCAATGACAACTCTCCAGAGAGAGACCTATAAATTCGAAGTCATTAAGCAACTTTGCATCTGCTCCATTCTTTGAAACAATTGAATTTAGGAGTGATTTGCCTACTCAAGGTATAAGGGGCTCTCGTCCTCCCTGCTGACTGAAATCGAGTAGCTCCAAGGGCCAATCTCTTATGGTCCAATGACTTTTAATCAATAATCTTAATTAGTTTTACCATAAGACCATGCTTATTGTACTAATTAACAAAAGAATAAAAAATGAAAAGACCACGCTTAAATGCTTGAGACTCAGGGAACATACCAGAATCATTCTTAATTTCTCTTGGTGAAAGTGCCTTCCAAATTGCTTTTTGCTTGTTCGATGTGCGTTTTGCTAGGTGTTTCAAGGCCAATGAATGGCCTACAAATACAGCAATCAAACCCAATGGAAACCATAATACCTAACGGAACTCCAGTAAATGTTTTGCATTCCTGTGGACAAATTATAACAACCAACAATCTGGATCATAACCACAAACCTCAGTCTAGAAAATTAAAGAAAAACCAATGTTTTAAACGAACAGAAAATTAAAAAGTTAATTACACTGTCCTGTTTTCCACTTCTATCTACAGAGTCTGAATCCCCCTTAGTTGCAGATTCTTAGTTTGAATTCAAAATCTATTATAATTATAAGTCTGCAACTATATATATTAAGGAATGGGAAGTTATGTTATAGGAATGCAATGAAGGAACTAAGTAGTTAGTCCAAATGCAAATTATAAGTTGTCAAACACTAATCACTTGATTAATCCAAAAAAAATACCTCTAACCGAAGTATAACATTACCAAAAAAAAAGTGAAAAACAATGAGGCTCACAAAATTTTAAATCCAGAATGCATCAAATCTTAGAGATGCAGTCAAATTTTGAAAGAAATGTTTACGAGAAAGCACAGCTTACCTGAATTCATGTATGGATCTTATAAAAATCAAAAGGTCTCCATGGTTTTTGAGATGATTGTTGTGCTTGGCTCTTTGGCTTTTTGGCATGGTGTCACCAACATCACATAAGGTTTTAGAGGCTGATTGCTCGCAGATTAATTTGAAGAACTAGAAGCCTGCAAAATGATGCAGCCTTTTTACACAACAAACATTATCTACACATCAGATAAGTAAATCTTATACAGAATGAGATGATTGACATTTGACAGGCCTGCATGCATTCACAATACTTGTTTGAGCAACTTTATTTTTTAAAATTGTTTCCTCTTTTATGCCTGGCTCTGAATCTTATTTTCATCCTGCACGAGCAAATACAGAACATTAAGAGAAGGTAAAAATGATTGGAAGGACCAAACTTACAAATTTTAAAAAAATCAGCAACAACCTTCTTCATAGTTAAGTTGGTAGAAGGAAGAAGTGATGCACTAGTAGAATAAGACTAATTAGTTCAGTGGTAAAACTTTGATGCTACTCTATACCAATTGCATAATAGGTTTTAATTTGGCAAACAAAATCCAACCTCACAATCAGCATTGAAGTCTGTGGTCTGGGTTGGCTACCAAGCCATGATGCCTGCCTTCAACTTTTGAATCTTGTTTTACTTTCTGTTTTATTAGTTTCTACAACAAATGAAGCGTCTCAACCTTGTAGCCCGTGCTGGTAATTGCTCATTATCATCACCCTGCTGCTCATTATCCTCATACTGATGCAACCAACAAGGAATTTAGAATGGTAGTAGAGCATTTGAATAGAGAAATTATTAGTATAACATTTTAAAACTTTAAATTACACAATGAAGGGAAAAGAAATTATCAACTTAATTTGCTTTTGAATTGTAGGTAATAATAGTAGTAGATAATAAATTTGTTTTTAGTTGCTACATTCTATAAATAAATTGAAAAAATAAAAAAGGATTTAGTAGTAGTACCTAAAAGATTGAAAGGAGGTAAATGCATAATTGAAATCAATCAGGAAGAAGAGGGAATTAAAGAAAAAAGATTTAGTATTATATAAAGTTAAAGGCTGAAGATACCTCAATGGGATCTCCTTTGAGTTGGATCCATCTGCCCTCTATGTTGATAAGTGGAATGTGAGAGATGTAGTCCCACTCGGAACCACTTCCACTGGCCCATCTTCTCTTTAACTCAGGGCATCCATTAATCCAAAGGCTTTTTAATCTGGAGAGGCATCAGATGGCTTCCATATGTTTCAGAGATTTGCAGTTGAAAATTGACAGAGTTTGAAGAGAGGATAAGTTTCCAAACCAAGTTGGTAAAGCTTCCAGTACATCAAAATCACTTATTTTGAGATACCAAAGGGCAGTTAGGTGTTGAATTTGATCCAGCAGACGTTCTCTTGGTTCTCCCCATGCAATCAAAGTCAATACTTCAAGATGAGATCCGATGAAGCTCGGATCTGGAAATTCCTTGAGCTCTGTTGAGAAACCACCAATAGTCAGCTGCTTCAGGCAAGCAAGGCAGGCAGGGTTAGGGATGCTCCAGCTCCTCCTCAAATCATCTGGAATAGAGATTAGATTATCACAGTTGGTGATAGCCAATTCCTCAAGAGCAGTGCATGATGGCAACCCACTTGGAAACTTCTTAATCCACCACAACCCATTATCGATAAAGTCTGAAGAGATGAAAGCCCATGGAGGCTCAGAAGGGATGTTAGACCATTACAACCTGATATGCTCAACCATTTGAGACACGTGGCAGTAGATGAACTCTCCCTATGCTTTTCAATGTCCCACAGCTGAATATATCAACAATTTTTTGAAGAGAGGAAAGCCTGTGCAGGCTCGGAAGGGACGTCAGGCCATTACAGTACCATATAGTCAACTCTTTGAGACACGTGGAGGTACATAAACTCTTCCCTATGCTTTTCAATTCCCCACACCAGTATATCCCACATCAAGCACCGATTGCAACTCCTCAAATGCATGCTTTTTAGCAAACACCAATTGCAACTCCTGAATTGTAGCCTTTTCAGAAAGTCCTGCTCCCATGGCTTCTTCTTTGCCTCTAACCATATCCAAATTACGGATCTGTAATTTTCCCTTGAGTTGGCTTAAACATCGCAATTCTTCAATTTGATGTCCCTTCTGTTGTCCCACAACAAATAATTGTAATGTTTTCAAACAAGTTAGTCTACCAATCCCTGCTGGCATAAGTTCCCACTGATTGAAATAAATGTGTCTCAAATTTACTAAATCCCATATTCCTTCCAAAGGCCCATTGATTTTCCAGCAATCCATAAATCTAAATGTCTGCAATTGATAGAGCCTAGTGATAAACTTGGGAAGTTCTTTGATTCCAGTTCTTGAAACATCCAAGAACCTTAAATGTTTCATTTTCCCCAAAAAAGCTGGCAACTTATCAATATTAGCACCCCAAAAACTAAGAAGCCGCACCTTCTCAAGTTCATGGACATACTGTGAAAGACATCAACTTGTGAAAACAAAGTGTGCAATAATTTAGTGGCATCCCCAAATCTTGTTGCTGCCGTACCCTTATCAGAAATGACATTTAAATGTCGAATGTCTGCAGGAATATTCCTTCCACTGCCATCTTCCAAAATCAAAGTTTGGGACTTTGAAACAAATTGTGCAAGATCATGAACTAAATCATGCATTTTGCAAGCAATAATGCTCCCATAAGAATCTCTTTCAGCATCTTGAAATAAAGAATATGATGACAATGAATTGAAATACCTATCACCAATATCCTCCATCTCCATGTATCTTTCACTAAGAGGCTGAAGAAATCCTTCAGCCATCCAAAGCTGCATTAACATCTCCTTTTCCATGACAGAATCTTTAGGGAAAATAGAGCAAAAAGCAAAACATTGTTTCAAAGCAGGTGTTGGCAAGCGATTGAAACTCAACTGTAGCACACGTAAAACTCCATTAGCTTCTTCTTTGAACCTCATTCTTCACTACTATCTTTAATTGATAACCAGTCATCCTTTTTGCTATTATTGCACAAACTCCCTCCAATAACATATGCAACTAATGCTAAACCTCTACATTTGCTACCAATATCCCTTCCAATCCTCTCCAATTCTGGAGGGAATGATGAGCTAACAAATGCTCTTTTCTTGATTATGGACCAACAATCCTCATCTGTTAGCTTCTCGAGATGATGCTTGTGCTCAGAAAGTGTTCCCATTGTGGAAGCTACTTTTTCACTTCGAGTTGTGACAAGAACCCTACTCCCAACATTTGTACCTATTCCCAACAAACAGCTCCTTGAGGATTCCCATTTTTGCCGATCTTCATTCCACACATAATCTAATATGAGAAGATAATTTTTCTCCCTCAAATGTTCCTGTAGTTTCTGAACTACAATATCTTGACTTTCATCAACAGAAACATTTTCAACAAAAGCTTGCAACATTTCTACTAAAATTCGTTTCAAATTAAAATTTTTAGAAACACAAACCCAAATTATTTTGAAAAAATGACTCCGTATTTGCTCATTGTTACATAATAGTTTGGCCACAGTAGTTTTGCCTATGCCTTCCATACCCACTATGGATACAACAAGGAGACATTGATCATTACTTGAGTCAATCAATGATTGAACGACTTCTAGGACCTTATTTTCTCTTCCTACAATTTTTGATGGATCACTAATTGAGGAATCTGTTTGTTGGGTTTCTATATGTTCAGGATGCTTGCTTGCAAGTCTGTATTGCAGCCCTAACCCAGTGGCCCCATTATTAAGGTCAGCTAGTTCTAAATTTAAATTCTTAATCCTGTTAGCTATCTTAAGGCAAAAAGCTAAAGGATTGGAAAGAGTAAAGAAATAGCTGACCTTTTCCCACATTTGAGCTACCTTGTACCGTAGATGTTCATATGCAATCTCATCTACCACATCGTCAGCTTCATCAACTATATTTCCAAGCTCCTCAAGCCAAGGTTGCAGATCAGAGTAACTTGTCACCTTCTTCTGTTCAGCATCTTGCAGCACACCCCCCAATGTTCTCAGCATCACATGAAACTTCTTGAGTTCCTGCTTGAATCCCACTGCTAAGTTGAGTTGCTCAGTAGTAACTGAAATCACCTTAGATATTGTGACATCCACAAGAGGACCAAGAAGTTTAGCCTCCATATTTGATACAGTAGTTTGGAAGAGAGAAATGTTTGGAGACTGTACAGCAGAAAAGAGGGGAGAATAATGTGAAGGGGATAGAGAATAGCTACAAGCAACATTTACACATGTAGACAATAGAAGGTGAAGGTTGAAGATTGGTGCTTGTCCAACGAATGAAGAAAAAGATAAAAGGGATGCGTGATGAGGAGGAAAAGATAAAGGATTGCCCTATATTTATCTTTCTTAAAACACAAGTATTCTTCTCCTCCATTGTTGTTAGTTAATCAGTTAATGCAATATTCCTTTAGAGTACATTTCGGAGCCCGGACAAATCATGGGATGGGACAAAAAATTAGTCTCATCCCGCTGTAACCCATGTTTGGTAGAACTAGAAGATGGGATACACTGTATCCAATCTTTTATCCTATCCTACGGTAATTGAATAAAACGTAACCCACCTCCCCCATGGGATTAAGTGGGATAAAATTTGATTTTCATATTTTACCCTCCTATTCCTCTCGCAATTTTCTGTGTCTCCCATGATTTTCTCTGTCCTCTCCAGACAGATCCGCTATCAAAGATGAATTGAAGATGACAGCAATGTTAGGAATCGAAGAAGTTAGCCAGAAAAATGATTCAATTTCGTTTGGGTTCGTGGTTGATATCGAAGAATGAAATAGTAGTTTGGAACTTCAAATCTCCGATGAGATTTTATCGGAAAAGATCAAGACTTCTTAAATCTCTAGTTCTGGTCATGTAGGTGAAGGG
>BPVZ01000192.1:42914-62307 GCA_020521535.1 Rubroshorea leprosula | reverse complement strand
ATCTTATATTTTAATCTTAAAATTTAATTTTATTTATCATTATTCAATTGAAAAAGGTTTATGTAGAGACTGCAAAATTTAAACCCCATCTGCTAATGAAAACCAACCCCAATGAAAAAGAGAAAAAGTTTGTAAGACATCATTTTTTTTTTTGTTCAATAACTCAAACGTTGAACCCATAGGAGAAAACAACATTAGAAAATTTAATTTACATATTTCCTGTTCTCACCCCCCCTCCCCTCTCTCTTCTTTTTTGTAATTAATAATTGTTTTTTTCCAAGAACACACTTTAACTGACTGCTCTATATGATACTGGTAAAAATTAGTAGTAATTTCCCCTTTGTTAATTTAGTGGCTTCCACGGTCAATCATTTCTTTGTACTGATTAAGCGATTCCTGCCTCTGCAACCTCATCTCTGGCAAAAGGTACCCGTTTACCCTTAAACTTTTTGAATTTGAGGTGTTTTATCCTTCATATTACAATACATGGTTTTTTACCCTTCATGTTTTCGAGTTTGAAGAAATGAGGTAAAATTTAACAACGAACGGTCACGTGTAGCATGTGCACCGTTCGCCTCCGTTATATATGCACATGTAAGCTTCAACTCACCTTTTTTGACAAGTCGGCAAGTCCAACTTGAAACCCATGAGCCGGAATTCTACCTGCTACCAATTTTATTTGTGAGTCTCATCGCTGACTAAAGGTTTGAAAAAAAAAGAAAAAGAAGACAGATGAATGCAAAGAACCCAGGCATATTGCTAAACTTAGATGAAATTTCATTCCATAACCATTTGAGTGTTTCGATGATTTTACACATATTTACTCAAGCAATCCTGCTCGTCACTGGATAAATACACCAAAATTAATTGAGAAGCTGAAGCTGGAAGAATCGAAAATGACCTTGGCTCTATCTTCATCTTTCTGTGTTTCCCAAATCAGCTTCCCGTACAAAGACAACACCTCCCCGTCACTGGGACTTGCCAATATCGCTCTACCGTAGTACTCCTCTGCTTTCTCTACGTCATTCTCTACCTTTAGAACCAAACAAGAACACGAGTCAGATTAATTGAAATCGCTCAATAGATTGATCAAGAGCAAAAGAAGTAGGTGAAATCTTGAACTTACCTCATGCAAGTACTTTCCATAGTTTCTCAACAGAAGTGAATGATCGGGATTTAGCGTCAACATTTCTTTATAATAGTTGCCGATTTTGCTCCTATCACCAAATCCATCGTCCCCGCAATTGTCGCTAGGTTTCCCTTGATCGTTGCCAGATCTTCCAATTCTGTTTCCGGAAAATCCAAACTCCTTAATTGGAATTCGGTAATCCGGCCGAATTGGAGCGTAACTTGGCCAATCACCAGCCGTGCTCATGAGTGATAGAAAGTCGTCCCCCTCAACATCGGCCACGTGTTCTTCCTCTGGTATTTCTGATTTGGAACATCGAGATCTTCCGGTACTCTCAGGTTGGAAGACATCAGTCTCCTTCAACATCGCTCGCCTTATAAGCACGTGATCTCTTCGGCCATTCGTTTCTAGATGGAGCGAGTTTTTTGAAGAACTAGAGTTTTTCTCGCCGAAGAAAACTCCAATATCGTGACTAGAAAGATGTACCTTCAGAGATCCGAGAAGCGCCGGTGAATTATTCTAATTGGAATCTGAAAACGACCGGAAAGAATCGAAAAGAAAAAAACAAGTTTGAAGGAAGGAAGAAGCAATCAGATTATCAGAGTTGAAGATAGCAGGAGGAGGAGATTGGAGAAACTGGACAACTTTGGGTTACTTTTTCTTCACCTCTCTGAAAGAAAAAAAAAAAAAAAAAAGCTCCGACTTTTGGGTTCTAACAAACATTTTTCTCTTTGGGTGTTGGTAGAAAGCATATATTGAAGCAAAATGAAGGTTGTAAGTTGGGCCGCCCCACGGACCAACGAAGAATCCAAGACTCTTCCTATCATCTACCTGTACTGCTCCTACCACCATCTTTTTCTTCATTTGTCCTTTGTTGGGGTTCCAAAAGGACCCAGGCGTGGGTTTCATCCAACCCAACGCTTGGGTTCCAAAAATCAGTTGCATTCATCTGACTTTTTTTTTTTTTTTTCAAATTAGAAGTCAACAAGTGGGTTCCACAAGTTGCCAACATGTAAAAAAAATTTAAATTGATGCTGACATGTGCATGCATAACGGAAGCGAATGGTGCACGTACTACACGTGACCGTCCGCTGTTAAATTTTGCTTCATTTTTTCAAACTCGAAAACATAAAAAGTAAAAAACTATGTATTATAATATGAAAGGTAGAAAGCCTCAAATTCGAAAAGTTTAAGGGTAAACGGGTACCTTTTGCCCCTCATTTCCTCGTTAAACTTCTTTATAAATGCCTCCACCCACCGAATGCCTCCACTCACCGATTCAACTCGTCCCGATTCAGTACTGAAGCCGGGCAGGAGCTCACTTGCGCAGGTGACAGCTGGAAATTGGTCCGGTCCTTGAACGTTTTCGATTTCTTCACCACCGGCGACGGCTCAGCCAGCGGATCCACGTTCATCTGATCCTCCCTTGTGTCCTTAAACGTCTCTGATTTCTTCAGGTGCCTCGACAACGGCATTGCCTTCTTCTCCGTAATCACTTCCCCCGTGCTCTCCAGTCTCCACTGTCTCGTTCCGTTTCGGCTTCTCGACTCTTAGCTATCGTCCACCTAGTTAACAACAAATAGAATATACCGAAAGAATTATTAACAAAATTACCATTTTGTCAATCTTGATTCTGAAATTTAAACATGCAGGGGACAGATATTTTGGACTTTCGAGCTGTGCGTCAAGCAGACGCCATTGCTATATGTTTTGAGCAAGAAAATAACGTTTCTTATGAAGAATACAAAAATCAAAAACCCCACCAGAGAAATCTCGCCGACGCCGACCGAAAAGCATGTTGAGTGCCTTTTTTTTTTTCTTTCAAAATTTGAAAATCGAAACTTAGAAATGAGAGGAGATCAACTGATCAAGATCAGGCCATTACAATTATTTCTAAAAATAAAATTAGACAGAAAAGATTAATACCTTCTGGACTGGCTTTATTGACAAGTTTCCGGTGGCCGAACTTGGCAGAAACCAGAGGTTCTCCACGGGTAAGAGAATCTCCACTGGAATCTCCGACGAATTCATCCTGCTCAGTAGATTCCACTCGGATTTCGAGGTCACCAACTCATCTCCATTAAGAGCTTCAACCACCACATTCTTATCCTCCACAAAATCACCAACCTCCACCGCTTCTCTCTGCTTCTGCTTAAACACCACAACGCTCTGCTCCACCACACCGAAATCCGATCTACTACTTTTCACCTCGTACTCGAACTCCGGACGCCACGATGGTGATGATGATATACCATTTACTATAACTGTTTCCTCAAAAATCCCCTAATGGCCTTACACGTGTGAAATCTAGATGCGGACGTGTCACTTACTTTGCTGAAAATTCCACTTGGATTTCGAGGTCACCGACTCATCTCCATTAAGAGCTTCAACCACCACATTCTTATCCTCCACAAAATCACCAGCCTCCACCGCTTCTCTCTGCTTCTGCTTAAACACCACAACGCTCTACTCCACCGCACCGAAATCCGATCTACTACTCTTCACCTCGTACTCAAACTCCGGACGCCACGATGGTGATGATGATACCATTTACTATAACTGTTTCCTCAAAAATCCCCTAATGGCCTCGCACGTGTGAAATCTAGATGCGGGCGTGCCACTTACTTTGCTGAAAGTGAGAAAGGAAGACCTTCCCGATGACCATCTTTTTCCTCACGGTCGACCTCTTTGCAGATGGCGAAAAGAATGTTGAATTAAAATAAAATTTGCGCCTTCAGATGATTTGCCAGAGGGAGGGACACCTTCCTGCAGAATGGGTTACGAAATCTGCCTTGGACAACTCCAAGGACTTAAAACACTACCGTGACTTAAAATTAACAAATCTTAATTATTCTAAATTACCTGCAATTTAAACTATGTTTGTGAGGAAGAAATGTACCCAAATTAAATTAAACATACTTATGGTAAAATTAAAATGCTATCTATTAACAGATTTGGAAGTTAAATTGCTGCAGAATTGGAAATTTAACCCTAATTAGCACTAAAATTAAACGAGAACAGTGAATAAATTGAAGAACTTGAAGTTGGAAAGAAGCATGAAAGCCACATAAGGAAGCATGAAAGCCACATAAGTAATCATTGAAGCAATGCTACTTAAAATAAACACTAAATTAATTACAGACAAAAAATGAATAGTACTTGGAAGAAACTTGAAATGTTGAAATTCATTGTATGAAGTGAAACTGATGTAGCAAGTACATAAATTAAATTGTCTACTGAAATGATGAAGAACACCCTAATTATATTGGAATCTGTGTTGAAATTCGAAATCTGGAAGCATGTGCAGAGAAAATAAAGTCTGAAAATTTGCAGATGTTTGAGTAGGGCTGATCGTGTGTTTTCCCTTCCAAAATTTCCTTTTTGTTCTTCTTGTGCTGGTAGTAACTTCCACTTTCTGCAGTTACTCAATCATGGGTGGTTTTTTGAAATAGTGGGACACCTCACCTTTTGACCTAGTCTAATCCCTTTTCAGATTTCGCCACCTGTACTCTTATCAGATAAACCCCTTTTTTAACTATGATCTTCTCCTATTTTCCAGCTGCCATTATCCCTTTCTGTTTCAAGAAGATAATTACTCCATAAAAAATTATCTTTACCTCACCTATTTTGCCAACACAAGTGCTGATCTGTTATGGGATCTAGAATCCAAATCTGGCATGGCTCAAACTCCTTCAACCAATAAAAAATATTTTACACGTGACATTAATTTAAAATTTTACAATTTATGATGTAAACAATGCCTCCACGCTTGATTTTATAAAGATAAATTCAAATGTTTTAATTAAATAAATTATCTCCCACACCATAATTACTTATGCCACATGTCAAATTTTCTTTAAAAGCTACTTCACAAATATCTCTTGGAGCAATTTTCTAGATAAATCCCAGTCACTCCTTTTCAAAACTTATTTAATTTTCAAAACCCAAAAAGTAAGGAAAAGTCAAACTTACTTTAATCCTTTCCTTTTCCTTTGGTTATTGCCAGCTGCCCTCTTCTTTTTTTTTTTTTTTTATTATTTGCAAAAGGTAAGGAAAAACCAATTTTACTTTTACCTTTCATCTTCCCCGGTACCTCATCACTGCATCACTGCCTCACCATTGGCTTTTTCCTCTTCCTCTTTGCTTGGTTTACCGTCGGCTGCTTCCTCCATTTTGCTTTTTCTTCACCCAGATCCACTCCATTTTTACATCTCCTTTAACCTTCAAAGAAAACTCCAGTCACTGCCGGCTCCACTCTTTCATTTTTTTTTTTATTCTTCCAGATCTATTCCCACCAAAATCAACAACCGATTTCCTTCAGCCTTGCAAGATTTATTGCCGGTTGCTCTCTCTTCCTTTGCTTGTCCAAATCTGCTCCCATACTCAGTGGTCCCCCCGGAAACTCTTCTTGCTTCACAGGTAGCTATCGGCTATTTTTCTTTTACACTTTATTTACAAAAACCTGTCTTGCTCATGTTCGGTGGCCCATTGCCGAAAATCCTCCTTGTTTGTGACTGTTGGCTGATTCCCTTTCTTTTTTTTTTTTTTTAATATCTGCATGCAGATTTCTTCTCATGTCCGGTGATTCCATCGAACCACCTTCCCCTGTCAAAGTTGCTTCTATGGCCGGTGACCAAGAAGAGCAATCCATGCCCACCAGATCTGCTTCAATGGCCGGTTCTAAGGCCACTCATTGCTTGAAATCACCTCCTGCAGATTTGGTTAAACTCTTTCAAACCCAAAATCTCCAAGATGGCATAAACCGGGTACTTCAACAACAGAAACCATGCCATTCAAATCAAACTTTTGTTCCTCATAAAAAATCCCAGATTTTGGGTCCATATTTTGTGTCTCATCCGCCAACTTCTCTTGCCTCCATTTACCCACAGCCCAAAGAACATCTTCTCCCTTTTCAAGTAAAACCTGACTGGAGTAAATGGGTTAGATCTTTTGGAGCTTGGCCAGCTTGGCGTAAATCAGAATTGACTGACTGGATAAATCGTCTGGAACCTGCTTTTGGCCAAATTTGGAGAGATGCGGGTTTATTTGAATTTATACAACTCACCAAATGCAAGTTCATCATGGACAAGCCAGTCTTGGGTTCGGCTTTGTTATTTTGGTCTGTCTTTTTCAATTGTTTTCATTTTCCCTGTGGAGCCATGTCTGTCAGCCTTTTTGATGTCAGTTCCTTAACCGGATTGCCCTGCACTGGAGAAAAATTTCAGCATTATTAACCCTGCCTCCAAGTGTTGAGTACCATGCAGAGTTGAAGCCTTCTTATCCGGCTTTTGTGAGATCTGCCTATGATAAAAGTAAGCCTGTCAGTGCTGATGAGCATATTTCATTTTTGCTTATTTTAATTTGCAAATATATAGTGTGCTCTGCCGGTAAAGGTCTCACTAAAGAGTTTATTCCCTTAGCTGTTGCTTTAGCACATGGTAAACAATTGGCTCTAGGTCCTTTTTTGCTTGCTCATTTGTACAGGAGTTGCCAAGATATCACGGCTCACCCCTTAGTCATTAGTGGTGGGCCGCTTTGGGTTTTGCAGTTATGGCTGTATTCTTATTTTCCGGCACTCGCTCCTGTCTCATCTGCTGTTCCAGCCCGAGATCTGCTCACTTACGGTTTCATGTTCAAGAATGCCATGGAGAACAAGAGAAGCTTTGAGGAGTGCCTCTAGTTTTTTGCTTCTCTTTCTGTCGATAGACCTGATGCAGACTTTGCTGTGTTTCTAGGCAGATCTCACGGTCCTTCATGGTACAGGGCCAATGTCAAATCCCCAGATTTTCGAGCATTTTGGTCTGTTTGTGTGGCCTCCCGGGATCTGTTTGTTGGCTGTAGTTTGAACACTCTCAACTCCAGATGTGGCGTGGAGCTCTATGCACCGAATCAGTTCTGCCGGCAGCTAGGGTACTGCCAAGATATACCATTCCCGCCACTATTCTCCTTCAACCACAGCTATCCTCTTCGGTTTATGATTGAGGATTCAAACATTTTGATCGCCAAGCTTGCTGACATCACAAAGACTTTGTAGACATTGATCTTGCCAGACCCTCCATTCCGACCGAACTGCACTTCCTCCTACAGAAGTTGGTGGCGAGACTACTTCCATCCTCGGTTCCTCAGTGCTATGGACAATATTTCTGCTCTTGCTCCTCCACCACTCACCAAAAAACTTGAAGAAAAGAAAGTTGTAAAGGAAAGTGAAGACTTGGAATCTGCCATGGCCGCCCAGATCAGCAAGCCAGATCTGCCAAGGAGAGCTCCCAAAACTCAAGTCAAAAGGAAAATTGCTACTCCTGCAGATTCCACGAAAGAAATTACTCCCTCCAAGCAGCGAAGAACCGGAGGTAAATCCGCTTTAGCTTACAACTTTGTGACATATTCTCTGCTAACACCCTTTTTTTTCTTTTTTTTCTTTTTTTAGGGATCAAGAGGTCAGCAGTGAAACCATCTGCAGCCAAGAAACTTATCAAGTCTACCTCTCCCTCGAGGTCCACTTCTATCACGGAAACCGAGATTCAACCTGATAAAACAGAAGGTGTTTCCCTCGGTCCTACTGCCACAACAGACCCTGTTGAAGACATATCTGCTGAGAGTGGTGAAAGCAATTCTGACTCCTCTCGTACCAATTCTGGCGATGGTTCTTCAGCCGCCACAAAGGTTAGGGGTTCTAGATTCTTTTCTCACATGGCGAACAAAAGCTTTAAAATAGTTAGACCGAATGAACTCATCAATCTAAGCCCAGACAAAGAGAATATCCCTACACCCATAGCCTCTCCTGTTAGGCATGTTCATGTTAATGACATTGAGGTTGTTTCACTGTTCTAAAATCTGCTTAGATCTTGAAATCTGTCACCATATCTGCTAGTTGTTATTTTTGATCTTTTGTCTCCACATTTGTAGAGTGTTGCTGCTGATGTGCTTATGATTGATGATGATTTAGAGGATGAACTTCTTGCCCAGCTGGACATGTTGATGGATCCTCCGGTTAAATCTGGATCTGCCACAGATAATAAAGGGAAGGCTGTTGCTGAAGAAGCGAATTTTGATATCAATCTCCCTACCCAAGAGCAGATTAGCTTTGCTATTATGATCATGCAAGAGCTCCTTGATGGTGATCCTTCTCATTTCTGCAAAGTGCCGGACCAGCCAGCCGCCTTTGAAGCGGCTCAGATCCTTAGTCGAGCTCCACAATTATCATCTACTCAACAAAAGTTCTGGGCAGACTTCACCACCATTTATACACACTTCAGCAAGAGATTCCCGGTACTTGAGAGCAAAATAGCGGCTGCAGCATCTGTGAGGAAATCTGTAGCGGATAGCACTGTCGTTGTCTTTAAGAAGAAGGAAGAATTCTTGGCAGCAAAGGAAGCTCATGTCACACAAGTTAAACATCTCCAAGAGCTTAAAGAAGAAATCTCTAACCTTGAAGCCAAGCTTTCAGAGTTAAGAAACCAGGTTCCTCTTGCGAAGCAAACTGAGAAGAGTTTGGCAGAACAAAGAAACAAGCTCGACGCGGACATGGAAGCTGGTTTGAAATCTACTGCTAAGATCAAGGACCAGCTACCTCCTTTCACAGCCTCTTCAGATGAAGCCGCTGAAGAAATCAAGAACATGAGAGAAGAATGGAGTACTTGGCAAAACAACCTTTGTTGATTTTTCTTCTATGTATCTCTTTGTCTCTTTGTTGGTTGAAATTGCACATTGTCATGTTTGAACTTATTGTTTGCGGCCTATTGGCCATGCAAACTTCTTTTTCAATGTTGATCTCTTTCTTGGCTCATATTCTGGAAATCTGCTTCTTGTACTTTTTGTTCATACTCTGGTACAGGTTGAAATTTGTCATGGCCGAAATCTAGCCGTTGTGGTTGTTCACAGCTAGATTTGGCCTACCTACAGATTCGGCTCAGCACTTTTTATTGAATGATAAAATGCTTAAAACAATGAAATAAAATACTGTACAAATCCTACCTCAAATTTGTCTCAGGTAGAATTAATAGTATTCAAACCCCTAGCCTCCCATACCATGGGATAGCAAGGCTTAAGGTAGATTCTATTTATTTTTCGAGGATGTAACTCTCCATTTAATGATTCAAGCCAATATGCTCCTCCTCTAAGCACTTCATGTATACGAAATGGTCCTTCCCAATTTGGAGACCATTTCCCAAATCTAGGGTCTTTCTTTCCAGGTGGCAGAATTACTTTCCATACTAGATCTCTTACTGCCAGACTTCTGGATTTCACCCGTTTGTTGTATGCTCGAGCCACTTTTAATTTCTGTGTTTGCAGCCTATTTAAAGCCATCAATCGCATACCTTCAAGGTCTTCTAACTCTAGAATCAGTGCTTCATTATATTCTCCAAAAATGAGACCATGTTGAATTGCTATACGCAATGATCTAGCAGACAACTCCATGGGCAGAACAGCATCATGTCCATAAGTTAAAGAGAATGGAGTTACCTTGGTAGAACTCCTTTGTGAAGTTCTGTAAGTTCAGATTGTGTTAGATAACAGCTCATGCCAACATCTTGGATTATCATCAACCATTTTTTCCAACAGATTTATCACAATTCTGTTGGAAGCTTCAGCTTGACCATTGGCTTGAGCATAATGAGGGGTTGAAGTGAGTAACCTAAATCCCATTTCTTTTGCAAACGCTTCAACTTGTGCACCAACAAAAACTGTTCCCTGATCTGAAGTCACTGTTTCTGGCGAACCGAATTTGTGAATGATTTCTTCCTTAAGAAATTTAATAATATCGGTGTGATCAACCTTCTTCATTGGCTTTGCTTCCACCCACTTGGTAAAGTAATCTGTGGCAACAATAATGAATAAATGCCCTCTAGTTGAAGGAGGATAAACTTTACCGATCAAATCTATGGCTCATCCTCGAAATGGCCATGGTTTGACGATTGGATGGAGTTCTGACGCTAGAACTTTCTGCAGTGGTCCATGAATCTGGTAGGCTTTGCAACCTTTAGCATAGCTGATGCAATCTTTCAAGATCGATGGCCAAAAGAATCCATGTCTACGAATTAGTCATCTCATCTTAATTCCAGCTTGGTGTGCACCACAGATTTCGTTATGCACATCTGACATAATCTGGCAGTACTCATCCGGACCAAGACAGCGCAGAAGTAATTCATCATGTCCTCTTCTATAAAGAACACCTTCCAACGAAACATAATTCAAGGCCTGCATTTTTGTTCTTCTTGAGACCTTAAAATTTGGATTTTTGAGGTATTCCATGATTGGATAACGCCAATCTGTCTGGGTTACGTCTATGGAACAAGCAGAAATTACCATACCACGCATGTGAATAGATGGTAGAATTCATTTTTCCACAACAACAATTCTGCTCATTATGCCTTCTGGGATTTTTAAGCATGAGGCAATTTGTGCCATCTCATTTGCTTCTGTGTTCAGATCTCGAGTAACATGCCTCAAGATTACATCATCAAATTCCTCCAAAAGCTATACTGCCAAAGCAAAATAAGGCGCCAAAGACAAACTAGTGCACTTGTACTCACCTTCTAATTGCTTTAAAATTAATTGTGAATTACCAATTATTTCTACCACAGGTACCTTGAGCTCTACCAACACTTCCAATCCAATAATCAACGCCTCATATTCAGCTTGGTTGTTGGTGCAATTGAAATCTAGTTGAAATGACATGGGTTTTCAAACCAGTGGGAGAAATAATAACAATTCCTGCTCCAGACATGGAATCTGTGCTAGATCCATCAAAGATAAGCTTCCAAGGAACCAGATTTATGGAAAATAAATTAATACCTTTTTCCTCATCCGCTTCTACCTCCAGGCACAGATGATCTGTTAGGAAATCTGCCAAAGCCTGCCCCTTGACAGCTTTTTGAGGCATGTACTTCAGGTTGAATTTTGACAAAGCCAGAACCCATTTCCCAATTCTGCCTCCGACAGTGGTTGAGACAATATGTACTTTATCACATCAATTTTCGAAATAACATAAACCTCGAAATAAAGCAAATAATGCCTCAATTTTATTGCAGCAAAAAACAAAGCAAGACATAATTTTTTGACCGAAGAATATTTCACTTCGGTCTATAATAGACTTCGACTTAAATAATAAATAGCTTGTTCTTGCTTTTTACGATTTTCTTGAGCCAGCAAACAACCTACAGATTCATCTGCGGCAGATATGTACAAAATCAAAGGTTTATCTCTTAAAGGAGGCACTAAGACCGGCGGCTTTGATAAATAATGCTTTATTTCCTCAAAGGCGGTCTGCTGGTGTCTCTCCCATTTGAAATCTGCTTCTGATTTCAGCTTCAGCAGTGGCGAAAAAACTCTGGTCTTTCCTGCCAGATTTAAGATAAAACGTCTTAGAACATTTACTTGCCCAAGGAATCTTTGTAATTCCTTCTTACTTCTTGGCGGCTGTGCTTCAATAACAGCTCTTGCCTTGTTCTGATCCATTTCCAAACCTCACTCATGCACCAGATATCCTAGAAAATTTCCAGCAAAAACACCAAATGCACATTTTAAAGGATTCATCTTCAGACCATGCTTTCTCATTCTTTCAAAAGCCAGCTTTAAATGCTCCAGATGTTCTTCATCTTCATTAGATTTCACAACCACATCATCAATATAAATTTCCATAAAATGACCAATCATGTCATGAAAGATGGCATTCATGGCTCTTTGATAAGTTGCACCCACATTTTTTAAACCAAATGGCATTACCACCCATTCATACGTACCAATAGCTCCTAGGCAGCGAAAAGCAGTCTTTGGAATGTCCTCTTCTGCTATAAAAATCTGGTTGTATCCACTGTGGCCATCCATGAATGACAGGATTCGGTGGTGTGCTGCACCATCCACCAATAAATCTGCAATAGGCATATGATATTCATCTTTTAGTGTTGCCAGATTCAGATTTCTGAAGTCTACACAGATTCTCAACTTGCTATTCTTTTTAATCACATGAACCACATTAGATAACCATTCCACATATCTGGAAGTTCTCATGAAACCAACCTTCAACAGCCGCTCTATCTCTTCTTTCAGTTTTAAGGTGACTTTTGGAGACATTCGTCTAGGCGGCTGTTTAAAAGGCTTGAAATCTTCTCTGATTGATAATCTGTGCTCCACCAGATTTCTGTCCAGACCTGGCATTTCAGAATAGTCTCAAGCAAAACAGTCTTTGTAGTCACGCAAAATATTGATAATTTTATCATGCAAACATGGCTCAAGAAAACCGCTAATAAAAGTAATTTTCGGATCTGGCTCAGTACCCAGATTTACCTCCTTCAGGGGATCTTGTACTTTTGCCTTCAAATCATCAAGTTTTGCTGGTGCTAGATCTAATTCCTCCAAAGTTATTTGATCCTTCAAGTGTTCCTCTTCACCTTCATAGACTACTTTAGATCTGTCTACACAGATCCGTTTTTCAGCAAGGTAAGCCACTAATTTTCTCTTGATTTCTTCCACGGCCTCCTTTTTCTGGTGCTTAATTCGATCTTTCTTCATGGAATTTCTTCGATTTCAGGTTCCTCCCTCGGCCTAAAAGGAACAATTGCTGTAAGCCGAAGTAGTTCATCACACACCTCCTTCACAGTCTGTCTGTCCATTGCAGATCTGGTGCAGGCAGTAATTCCAGAAGGTCTGCCATAGCGGTCCATCCCAAAGAAACGGCTAGTCCCAATATCTTCATCATAATAATGAGCTTCCACTGCATTGGTATTTGCCACGAACGGCTTGTCATCTGCTTTCACGACTTCAGTTCTGCCACCATTCCAGAATATCAATTTTTGATGCAAAGTTGAAGGAACATACCAGCTGAAATATATCCAATCTCTCTCAAGCAATGCATTATAAGTGGCAATGGTGTCAACCACGAAGAATGCACACATGAGAGTTCTATTTCCAATAGTAAGTTATACTGGCAAAATTCCCCTTGAGCGATTTACTCCACCAGTAAAGTCACTGATTGTCACTTCTGTCTCCATTAAATCACCCAAAGATTTGCCAATTTTGTGCAGAATACAAGTTGGCAAAACATTGACAGCTGCTCCATTATCAACCAGAACTCGATTTATTGGCATACCATCTAGATGTGCATGAATGTATAATGGCCTGATATGTCTGGCCATCCTCTCTTCTGATTTTTCGAAAATGATTTTATCTGCTGAGTCCATACCACCATCTTCCTCAACTGGGATCTCAATGACTTCTTCTCCTTAATCAAATCTGTCTGGTGACAGACTGCAGATTCTGGCTGCTCTCTTGCTTGAAAGACCAAAGGAAGAGTGATCACCAAGCAAGATAGATTCACGGAAAACTCACCAAAACAGATTACATCTGATGAATTTTTCGGTTCATCTGACATATCAAATTTAGCCTTCAAACCAGTTTCTTCATTTGATTCCACAGCCAGAACTCGAGGTGATGTTGGACTTTTAGGTGGTTCCTCCTTTTCTGGAGAATTCTGATTAGATGTGCTCCCTTTTACTTTATGGACCCACACTGATTTTCTTCTTGCTGGGAGCGGCTGTGCCTGATCTGCCATGCCCCCCGAGTCTGTAATCTGTTGTCGGTGTCTTTCTGCAGTCCTTTTGCCTCCTCAAGGTCCTTGGGTTTTGACCCTTAGGAAATTTTGGATGCACCACAAGTTCCCATCGTTTGCTTGGAGATCTGGGTGGTGGTTTCACCATTCTGGGCTTTTCTGTGCGTCCAGATATCGCAGTTCCCTGATTTGCATTATTTTTCTATTGAGTTGAGTTGTGCCCCCGAGCTGTCTCCTTCGATATGAGCTTGATCTGACCTAATTTCTGCGGGCCCTGGCCACCTCAATGACCCACCTCAGATCATCAGCTGCAAGTCTGCACCTATAGTATGTCTGAATTCTGTCCCTGGCAATGCTTCTGAGATCTGCTGCATTCACCCCAACAGACATGGTAGGGAATGGATCTGCATCAACTCCCATAGTTTCTTTGGCTTTATCTGGAAAACACAGAATTCCCTTGTCAATTTTATCCTGTAAAACATTTCGAAAAATCACACAATCATTAGTGGAATGTTTCCAAGAATTGTGATATTTGCAATATTCTTTATTTCCAATTTCGCCAGCCATTGGGATTTTATGTCCCGGCAGCAACTTAATTAGACCACTCTTTTTAAGGTGGTCAAAAATTTTATTAGTTTTTGAAATGTCAAAGGTGTATTGTTTTCTAGCCTCTCCGACATAACGTTTTACTGTTTTGTTGGTCTGTTGGGCCACTTTAACCAAATCTGGGCAAACAACTGGCTTGTCTGCCACCACTTCTGCCACGTTCAGATCAAAGTTAACATCACCATAATAAGTCCCATGAGATGCAGATTTCCTTTGTGTGTCATCTTGCAATAAATTTTCATAATGAGCCACCTTGTAAGACAACTCAAAGAAATCACGAAACTCCATTCCCTCAAACTTTTTCCTCAATTCAATGTCCAGACCTTTTTGTTCCAACTTGACAAATTCCTGTTCTGGCAAGGCAACTCTGCACGTAAGTCTGGCTTTCCGAAATTTGGCCAGAAAGGCCTCAGATGTTTCTCCAGGTCGCTGCACCAGACGAGATAAATCTGCCATGGACACTTTTGGCTCACTACGGTAGAACTGGATGTGAAAAAGATCTTCCATCTGCCTCCAAGTATAAACTGAATTCTATGGCAGACTTAGATACCAGGTGAGAGCTGTACTAGTTAAAGAACTAGGAAAAAGTCTGAGCTTCAGATTATCATCACTGGAGGCCTCGCCACACTGAATTGTGAAGCGGCCTATGTGTTCAATTGTAGAATATCCACCATCTTTAGAAAATAGAGTGAATTCTAGAACCTTAAACCCCCTTGGAAAAGGATTTTCTTGGTCTATGAAATCTGGATATGGTTTTCTGTAAGCTGGTTTGACTAGAGGTCTCAAAACTAGACCATAAGCCTCCTGCACCATGTTGATGATCTGATCACGATTGATGTACTGTCCTGGCAGATTTTGAAGATTTTGCTGCACGAGTGGCACATAAGGCTGAAAATGCTCACTTAGTGGAGGTGCATTATGTTGTTGATGTCCTCCATTCGGTCGGCGCGGAGGTGGCAAATATCTAGGCTGTTGGTGATTGCCCAGTTCTGCTGCACATGGTGCTGCCTCAACAGGATCTGGTTGGACTGGTCTGCCTGCTGCCTGCTGAATCTGAGGAGGTGGCTATGGCAGATTGACTTGCCCCCCGAGTGCTGGAGCTGGAATATTCTGATTATGCCTTTGAAAGTCTGCTGCTTGTGGCTGAGGATCAATTCTGGCACGTCGAAATGCCTCCTGCATTCGTTTTGTTTCAGCTTGAAAAGCTCTCCAATTTTCTGCATTTTGCTCGCGCCAGATTTTGGAACTTTCTTCATTGGAGCGTCGTATGTCGGCCATACTTTGAGCTACACTTTGGGCCAAATTTTGAGCCAGATTCTGAAAAGACTCATCCAACTGTCTAGCAACCTCTTGGCTTCTTTGTTGAGCTTTCTCCTCAGATTCCAATAGTGTGTGCCTCATGATGCTAATCTGATCTGACACAGCTTTCATAAGAGAATCACCAGATTGAGCAACATCATCTCCAGATTCACTATCCTTGTTGAAGGTAGGATTGACAAAAGAATGCTCCCCAAATATTGGTGACAATGGTGGTGGAATGATTGGCTCATTCTCTCCTTTTGAGTGTGCTGGACTACCTTCACCAAGACCAATCTGTAAAGTCTGGGCAGCTTTCCCAACGTTTCTTTTTGGTGGCATAATTGCACTTGTTCTTGGAAAAAAGAACAACGAATATGAAAACTGTAAGTAAGACACGATGATGTCCCACTGGGCGTGCCAAAAAAGGATTGCTTCCTCAAAAATCCCCTAGTGGCCTCGCACGTGTGAAATCTAGATGCGGGCGTGCCACTTACTTTGCTGAAAGTAAGAAATGAGGACCTTCCCAATGACCCTCTTCTTCCTCACGGTCGACCTCTTTGCAGATGGCGGAAAGAACGTTGGATTAAAATGAAATTTGCGCCTTCAGACTATTTGCAAGAGGGAGGGACACCTTCCTGCAGAATGAGTTACGAAATCTACCTTGGACAACTCCAAGGACTTAAAACACTACCGTAACTTAAAATTAACAAATCCTAATTATTCTAAATTACCTACAATTTAAACTATGTTTGTGAGAAAGAAATGTACCCAAATTAAATTAAACATGCTTATGGTAAAATTAAAATGCTATCTATTGACATATTTGGAAGTTAAATTGCTGCAGAATTGGAAATTTAACCATAATTAGCACTAAAATTAAAAGTGAACAGTGAATAAATTGAAGAACTTGAAGTTGGAAAGAAGCATGAAAGCCATGTAAGTAATCATTGAAGCAATGCTACCTAAAATAAACACTAAATTAATTACAGACAAAAAATGAATAGTACCTGGAAGAAACTTGAAATGTTGAAATTCATTGCATGAAGTGAAACTGATGTAGCAAGTACATAAATTAAATTGTCTACTGAAATGATGAAGAACACCCTAATTCTACTAGAATCTGTGCTAAAATCCGAAATCTGGAAGCATGTGCAGAGAAAATAAAGTCTGAAAATTTGCAGATGTTTGAGTAAGGCTAGCTGTGTGTTTTCCCTTCCAAAATTTCCTTTTTGTTCTTCTTGTGCTGACATTAACTTCCACTTTCTGCAGTTACTTAATCATGGGTGGTTTTTTGAAGTAGTGGGACACCTCACCTTTTAACCTAGTCTAATCCCCTTTCAGATTTTGCCACCTGTACTCTTATCAGATAAACCCCCTTTTTAACTGTGATCTTCTCCTATTTTCTAGCTGCCATTATCCTTTTTGTTTCAAAAAGATAATTACTCCATAAAAATTATCTTTACCTCTCCTATTTTGCCAACACAAGTACTGATTTGTCATGGGATCCAGAATCTGAATCTTATATGACTCAAACTCTACCAACCAATGAAAAATAGTTTATACCTGGCATTAATTTAAAATTTTACAATTTATGGGGGTAAACAATAACATACTGAAACGGCGGCCGGCGCCAAGAAGCCACCGAAATGGCCTGTGTTAGGCAGAAAAATTAGGGTGTAGGAGAGGATAATTTCATTAGTAGTTCAATGACTTCTGCCAAGGCCCGTTTTATAGCTGGTTTTCATTTCAGTCTTTGCTCTTTAGCCAGTGTTTCTCCTTTTACCCCTGGATTTCGTTTCAGTCCTTGGCCGACCTTATTCCTTCGCTCGCATCTCGGATTCGTACCACCATGTGCGACGGCGGCTCTAGGGTTTAAGCGTCTGCGGAATTGAATCACTGTTTCCTAATTTTCGATCAGGTCATATCTCTACCTTTCTGAGAAGGTTTTAGGGCTTTTTTTTTTCTGCTCTCATGTCGATCTCAAAAGAACTTTATCCATCTCAAGAGGACCTCCCCTACGAGGAGGAGATCTTACGCAACCCTTTTAGTCTGAAGTTGTGGTGGCGTTATCTGATTGCTAAGGCAGAAGCTCCCTTCAGTAACCGTTTCATAATCTATGAACGCGCACTTAAAGCTCTTCCTGGTAGCTACAAGCTATGGCATGCGTACCTGCGAGAACGCCTTGAAATTGTTAGAAATCTACCCGTTACTCACCCCAAGTATGACACCCTTAACAATACGTTTAAAAGAGCTCTTGTTACAATGCAGAAGATGCCCAGGATATGGATAATGTACTTGCAAACCCTGACAGAACAGAAGTTGATTACTAGAACGCGTAGGACTTTTGACAGGGCTCTCTGTGCGTTGCCAGTGACTCAGCATGACAGGATTTGGGAGCCTTATTTGGTGTTTGTGAGCCGAAAAGGTATCCCTATTGAGACCTCACTGAGGGTTTATAGGAGGTATTTGAAGTATGATCCTTCTCACATTAAAGATTTCATTGAGTTTTTGGTGAATTCAAGTCTTTGGCAAGAGGCTGCGGAGAGGTTAGCTTCTGTTTTGAATGATGATACCTTTTCTTCAATAAAAAGGAAGACAAAACACAGACTGTGGTTGGAGTTGTGTGACCTGCTTACAACGCATGCTACGGAGGTTTCGGGGCTAAATGTGGATGCAATAATTAGAGGTGGGATACGGGCGTTTACAGATGAGGTAGGAAGGCTATGGACTTCACTTGCTGATTATTACATTAGGAGAAGTTTGTTTGAGAAGGCTAGAGATATTTTTGAGGAGGGTATGACAACAGTAGTAACTGTGAGGGACTTTAGTGTAATATTTGATGCTTATTCACAATTTGAAGAGAGTGTGATTGCTTACAAGATGGAGAGTTTGGATTTAAGTGATGAGGAAGAAGAGGACATACAAGAAGAAGCGACTGAGGAGGATGAATATATTCGTTTGGATGTTGATCTGTGCAAGTCAAAACACAAGTTCGAGGGGAAAATATTTAAGGGGTTTTGGTTGCATGATGACAAGGATATAGATCTGAGGTTGGCTCGGTTGGAGCATTTAATGAACAGAAGGCCAGAACTTGCCAATAGTGTCCTTTTACGTTAAAATCCGCATAATGTGGAGCAATGGCACAGGAGGGTAAAGATTTTTGAGGGTAGCCCAACCAAACAGATTTTGACATACACAGAAGCAGTGAGGACGGTTGATCCCATGAAAGCAGTTGGGAAGCCTCATACCTTGTGGGTTGCTTTTGCTAAATTGTATGAGAACCACAAAGATATAGCTAATGCTCGAGTGATTTTTGACAAGGCAGTGCAAGTAAACTACAAGACTGTGGATCATCTGGCTAGCATTTGTTGTGAGTGGGCAGAAATGGAGTTGAGGCACAAGAATTTCAAAGGGGCCCTGGAGTTGATGAGGTGGGCGATAGCTGAACCATCAGTTGAGGTGAAACGAAGAGGTAATCCTTATCCTTCCTCATTTACTAGGACTTATGTTTCTGGTGTTTTATTGATTGGTATTAACTCACTCATTATGTTTAAATCATATGTCTAATAATTTAGATTGCAGTACTCTTTTTATTATGGAAACATACATCCCTAGGAAAAAGAAAGATTCTGTTTTTTCTCAATTAGCCTCTAAAATTACTTGCTAACAACACTGGGTTGGCATTATCAGGCAGGCTTTATTCGTCTCCAGTCTCTGGTATATGTTAAAATGGAAAAACATAAAGATGCTATTGCTATGTCAAGGATCTATGAGTTGTGGTGCATGTTATCTTTGTCCTTTTTTTTTTTTTT
>BPVZ01000192.1:1627-13808 GCA_020521535.1 Rubroshorea leprosula | reverse complement strand
TCTAGCTTAAGAAGGGGGAGCTCCTAACTCTCTTCTCTTCCTCCACTACCACATGTGAGCTAATTACCTCTCGATCTCATAGTCTAGCACACGGTTTATATTATTATTGGTCTAATCTACGCAATTCTTTCTCAAGTTCATGCATAAATCACTAAATCAATTGAAAGGATATCAGACTTCCAATGCATTAAGTTCAATAATATAAACTCCTCACGCGAATAACTTTAATTGAAAGTATAAAATCATAAAATCTATATTGAATTGATTAGGCTACATCATAGCCTTAATAAAATAAATCAGTTCATAATAAAAATAATAAAATCTGAAATTACAGTTATGAACATAAGAATGTCTAAGGAAAAACAAAACCTAATTTGAGATAATTGAAATCCTTGATCTTCTCCTTGATAGATCCTCTATCTTGACCTCCAAGAGTACCCAAAAGAGGGCTGACACCAGCCTCCACAAAGCTCTTTTTTTAATTCTGAATTTGGATGGGTATTTATAGGATTTTAGAAACCCTAATTAAAATAGAAGTAGGACTTGGAACAGAAATAGGAAACTAAATTTTTGGATGCTGATCACGTGGTGCTGACACTTCGGATTACGTGTTGACACAAAATAGAATACAGAATCTGATTCTGGACGTTTAACGCATAGTGTCGACACCCCGATCATGTGTCGACACTACATCCGTGTCGGGTTTCTGGTCTCCTTTTGCAATTTCTTTAATGGTAAAATAGCAGATTTGGTTCCTGACTTCTGGATTCTGCACAAGTTGATCCTCAAGTCTCTGATCTCTTCAATTTACTTCTACAAAGTAGGATTTCTTCCAATTAAATCCTTTCTTACACAAAGAATGAAAACCATATAAAATCAAACAAAATCCCATAAAACTCATCAAAATATTAATAATATCAAAGTAAAAATTCCTTATTAATATGCATATAAATTTAGCTCATCAATAAGATCAGAGTCATCAGGTCGGTTGCCGAAGTAAAACACTTGAAAAAATTGAAAATGTGTAAAAGTGAGTAAGAGTGTTAAAATGGGCTTAAGTGGGGCCGTTTGATAAGTCTGACAAAGAGGCAGTACGTGATGTGACAATTGTCCTCTGAATGACGTATGTAATAAATGCGGCTGTAAAAAGATAACTGCAACAGTCGAACGGGTAAATTTTAAAAAACGAACCGTCGAGTTCGAAACGGTGCCATTTGGGGTTAACCATTGAATTCGAAATGGTGTCTTTGTAGCTGTTAGATGGAGCTAATCACAGCCGTTGAGGCGTATTTTGCCTTTGGTATAAAAGGCAATACTTCTGTAAAAAAAGGTTTTTACTTTCGCTATTTTGCTACCAAATTCTTGCTAAATTTCTACGGTTTCGTGCGGTCTGTGCTTCGTTTGAGACTTCAACAACAGTTTCACAAGACCAAAATCAGGTAAAGTTTATGAATTTCTGATTTTGATTTTACCAAAGTGTGATTCTCCTTTCTCCCTTTCTGTTTTTGATTTTGGGTCTTTTGATGGAAGTTAGGGTTGGGAGTAAGAATGCTATTGAGTGTGTGTTAGAATTTTTTAAGGGTCCTGACTCCATTCCTCCTAATTTATGCAGAAATTGAGGAAATGTCTTCAGAAGGGACAATGAGTGTAGTAGGAAGTGAGGTGATGCCCCTGGAGTACGGTGGCATGGACTCAGAGAGTAGTCCGTCTCCATCTAGTTCGGAGAGGACGGTGGAGGAGAGGAGGGAGTGAAGGGTAGTGGAAGAGGAGGAAGAAGAAATTCCCTCAAATATTATAGAGGTTGAAGGTAATGTGGGTAGGTATTATGACCCCAATTTGGACATAGTGTTTAAGGTGAAGGGGTATGTAAGTGAATTGGGTAGCAGGGGTAGCCTTAGGGGTCTCGTGGGTAACTGCAACCTTCCTCACCACATGCTAATTAGGCCTGCCGGGGTGAATGAGAGAGCATGCTCAGCACCTCGAGATCACTGGATGCCCATGTATGTCCATTATGGCTGCAGGGCTTAGGTTCCCCATTCCAAAATTACTGATTGGGTTATTATTAGATTATAGTATAGGAATAACCCAATTAACCTCAAATGCTATAAGAGTAATAATAGGCTTCATAGTATACTGCCGAGCTCGGGGGGTTAGGATCCCTATTGTAAATATGTTTAAGCATTTCTTTGTAATAAGGGCTGGGGGTAAGGGTGAGAAGGGGTGGTACTACTTCGGCCCTCAGTCGTCCAGCAAAGAGAATAGGAGTTTATTCACTGCTAGACCGTCATCCATTAAAGGATGGAAAGAAAAATTGACACCGAGTGGAGTAGGAGGGATGCCGAAGTGGAACAATTGTCTGCTTGGAAAGCTAAGAAGACCAAGCAGAACAATTATAAGTTAAACGAGGATGAGGTGGAAGAGGTTGGGAAGCTGGTGAGGGAAGAAGGGGAGTTAGTGGATATCATGTACCTCACCAGCGCGGAGGCGATAAAGGCTGCTGAGCTCTATGGGCCAAGCTCATAAAGCGAAGGTTTGTTTATTTTTGCTTTTTACAACTTACTTGAACTTTCAGTTGTTACGTTTTCACACTTGTTTTTGTTTTGCAGCTGAGATGGACGATTTTCTAAATGCTGCTGGAGGGCTGGCTATCCCCAAGAAGCCAAGGAAGAAGTCAAAGACTTCGAATGTGGCAGACAAGGGGGCAACAGAGAAAGAACGTCTGTCCAGCACTTCTGCTCGAGCTCTGGAGATGCAACAAAGGCCAGAGCCTATGAGGAGGAGCAACGAAGAAGTGAGCGAGGAGGTGGCGCCACTTCAAAGGAAGAAAAGGAAGGTGGCAGAACCAGAAGCTAGGAGGGATGAGGCGGTTGAGTTCGTGCCTCGGCCTCCCCCTGTTGAAGTTGATCCTGAAGTCAGGGAGAGGGACGAGGTCGAGGAGCGAGGCCCTGGCAAAGGCAAGGAGCTCATCCCTCCACCTTCATTCCAGAAGAGCTTATTCGATGCAACCAATATCACTGAGGCGAAGCGGTTTCTGAAACTCTTCCAGAGGTGGATAGGAGGCAGGCGAGGGAAGAGGCAGTGAGTCAGCTGGGGGCTTGTGTTGTGAGGCACGCCCTAGAGGTATGTAAAGAAGTTGTAGTTTATTCATGTTTTATTTTTGATTTTTTGACTTCTGCATTTGAGTTTTGACTTCTGCTTACATTGCAGAGTGCAAGCTGGGTAAACGCTCTAGTGCAGGAGTATGCAGAGAGCGTGAGAGATCGTGCCAGCTTGCAGAGGCAGTGTGAGGAGCTGCAGAAGGAGAAGGAGGAGCTACAGAAGAAGAACAAGGAGATGCAGGGGAAACTGGATGAGGTTGTGCCAACAGTGATCGAACTCCAGAACGATGCATGAGACTTGTCTTCGAAGAATGTAAGAGGAAGATCTGTGAAGACAAGCTTGATGCTCAAGACAAGTATATCGAGAAGATGAACCAAGGGATGGTGGAGCTGAAAAAGAATGTGGAGCTGCTGGTTCACAACGGGATGGAGGAGCATATTGGCAACTTCCTCAACTCTAGCATCTTCGAGAACATCATCAACTTCTACCGGCTGCCGACCGTAATTTTGACCTTCACCGACTGTAGAAAGAAGGTGAAGGCTCAATATCCCGAAGTGGACGTCACGACAGTCACCTTCGGCGAGCAAGAAAAAGGGGTAGAGGAGGATGGTGAAAGTCTTTCTGCTGACTTCCGACCTCTAATCAAGTTGAGGTGGGAGCGTGACGCAGAGGGACGCACTATCTTCCCTCCAGCCTTTGATGCTGAGCTGGTGGCCGTAGAGGAAGAGGAAGGAGGGCAAGATGCTGAAGTGGAGAACTAGATAGATCCGGCTGAAGTCTAACCTCCTGAAGTTCATCCAGTTTCCTCTGGCGAAGAGCAGCTAGCTCCTCCTGAAGCAAAAGCGCCACCTCTGCCTGTTGGGGATGAGCCACCTCAACCACCTCTTCTTGTTGAGGAGCAGCCTCCTCTCTCAGCAGATTAGCTTAGGATTTTATATTTTTTAGTTATATTTGTAATGAACATTTTTGTAATTGATTTTTCACTAAGTTATAAAAAATTTTGAAGTTATTTTTGGTGTTCAGTGTTGATTTCTGATTGCTGTTTTATTTTAAGCAAATCACTTCGGATAAAATAAAGTGACTTTAATTAACACAAGGAACTGACCTCCGACACAATAAAATGAACAGCAGGGGAATTGACTTCGGATATACATGAGGCGAACCTCAAATATACAAATGAGAAAAGATAAAGTAAATCATTTCAAAAGTAAGGTGTAATTGACTAATAAAATCGTAACCCAGAAAATGAAGTGACTGAATAAGTCACAATGAATTAACTTCGGGAATGAGTAAAATTCACTTCCAATGTACAGAAAAGTAGGAAGAACTGAATCACTTCAAATGTGAAGTGAAACTCATTAATGAGATAAACGAATTGAGCTCGTATATACATTGAGCAGAAAGAGAGAATAATGACAATTATAAAAATAAGACAAAGTTCACTAGAAAGAAGTGTATTTAAGGGTAAAATTTCTTCAAGTTATTGACATTCCAGACTCTAGGAACCCTTTTTCCTTCAGTGTCCCGTAGGATATAAGCACCTGGTTACGGCACTTCGGCTACAGTGTAGGGGCCTTCCCAGTTTGGTGCTAATTTTTCAAATCGAGTTTCGAACCCCGTTAGACCAGCTTTCTTGAGAACAAGGTCTTCTACTTTGAATGTTCGGGGTCGAGCTCGTTTGTTGTAGAAGTTGTCTATTTTTTGCTTGTAAACTAAAGTTCGAAGTCGTGCTTCTTCTCGGACTTCATCAAGCAGATCAAGATTCTCTCGAAGCAGTTGTTCATTTCGTCCTTCATCGAAATGGGTGACCCTGAAGCTTGGGACTCCTATCTCAATAGAAATGACTGCTTCGGTACCAAAGGCCAGGTGATAGGGTGTTTCACCTATTTCAGTTAATTATAATTTTAGAATGCGCTTTACGCGTTATGCATGTTTGATCTAAGATAAAGCCATAGAAGAAGAAGTAAAATAATATGAAAATTGATCAAGTAAAACAGGTTTGAAATAATACCTGTGGCAGTTCAACTCGTGGTTCTGTATGCCCAGAGGACATTGTTGAGCTCGTCTGCCCACCTGGCCTTATGTAGCTCTAACCTTGGTTTTATTCCCTCGAGTATAACCTTGTTGACAGATTCTACCATCCAATTAGATTCTGGGTGGTACACCAAGATAAACTGCAATTTGATCCCATAACTAGAGCAGAAATCTCTAAATGAGGAACAGTTGAACTGAGTTCCATTATCAGCCACAATCTGATTCGGGATCCCATATCTGCAGATGATTGAGCTGAAAACAAAGTCTTCGACCTTCTTGGAGGTAAGACTGGATAATGGCCGAATTTCAACCCATTTCGTAAAATAATTCACACCAACAATCAAATGGGTTACACTTCCGACCCCCTTCATGAATGGACCTAAAAGATCAAGTCCCCACTGAGCAAATGGCCAAGGTGTTACCAGATTAGTGAGCTCTTCTGCTGGCTGGTGGATTAGGTGTGCGAAGAATTGACATTTCTGACACCTCTGTACGAATTGAGTGGCATCTTTATACATGTTGGGTTAATAATATCCTTGTCTAAGGACTTTATGAGCCAAAGTTCGAGCACCTATGTGACTTCCGCAGACACTTTCATGCACCTCCCAAAGTGCGTATTCAGCCTCATAAGGGTTCAAACAGCGGAGTAGAGGGAGTGAGAAAGATCTCTTGTAGAGGACATCATTAACAAGGGTGTACCAAGATGCTTTCTTCCTCAACCTCATTTCTTCCTGTTTATCTGCAGGCACTGTGCCATCTCATAAAAACGAGATAATTGGATTTGTCCAGCTCAGTGTGCTGGGATCTGTGCTGATCTCCATCATTTTTGGCTTTAAGAAGCTAGGCTCGTCTAGAATTTCAACGAAGACCAATCTGGAACTTCGGTTGCCATCAGAAGCAAATTTGGAGAGGGAATCTGCTTGCTCCTTTTCAGCTCGGGGTATTTTTCTCAACTGAAATTTCTGGAATTTGGACTTCAGCTCGGCGACCAGAGTTGCATACTTCATCATGACAGGATCGACCACTTCATAAACTGAGTTGACCTGATTGACTACTAGTTGTGAATCACTGTATATTTGTATTGCCACAACCTTCAGTTCTATTGCCAACTGTAAGCCAAGTAACAGAGCCTCATACTCAGCCATATTGTTTGTCGCATCGAAGTTAAATTTCAGAGCATGTTCACTTCTGTACCCATCTAGGCCAAGTAGGATTGCACCAACACTAGAACCTTTGTTACTTGATGCTTCATCAACATACAAAATCCAGTTGTCCAGCCCAGGCTGGGAATCAGAGTGAGCCGAGGTGCATTCTACTATAAAATCTACTAGAGCCTGAGCTCGGATTGCTGACCTCTGCTGAAATGTTATCTCAAATTCTCCCAGTTCAACTGCCCATTTGATCAATCTTCCTGAGCATTCTGGCTTCTGTAAGATTTGTCTGAGGGGCTGATTCATGAGGACTATGATCGGGTGTGATTGGAAATATGGTCTCAGCTTCCTAGCCGAAGTGACAACTGCTAAGGCTGCTTTCTCAGTGATAGAATATCTGATTTCAGCTCCATGTAACACGCTACTGGTGTAGTAAACTGGCTTCTGTTGCTTCCCCTCTTCTCTCACTAGCACAAAACTGATAGTTTCATCTGATATGCTGAGGTAAAAGTAAAGGATTTCTCCATCATTAGCCTTTGTCAGCAAAGGAGGTGAGCTAAGATAAGACTTCAACTCGTCAAATGCAGCTTGGCATTCTGAATTCCATTCGAATTTCTTTTGTTTACCAGATTCATCCTTCTGGGCTGCCAATCTCATGATCTTGAAGAACGGCAATCATTTATCTGCTGATTTCGAGATGAATCTATGAAGAGCTGCTACTCTCCCTGTCAACCTCTGTACATCTTTTATTAACTTCGGTGGCTTCATCTCAGCTACTGCTTTGATCTTCTCGAGGTTAACCTCAATTCCCCTTCTGGACACCATGAAGCCTAGAAATTTTCCTAACTCCACACCGAAGATGTATTTTGCTGAATTCAACCTCATTCTGTTCTTTCTGAGATTGTTGAATGTCTCCTCGAGGTCAGTTAAATGATCTTCAATTTTCAAACTTTTCACCACAATATCATCAACATAAACTTCCAGATTCCGGCCTATTTGAGCTCGGAATACGATGGTAACCATCTTCTGGTAAGTGGCACCTGCGTTCTTTAGGCCGAAGGGCATCATCACGTAGCAATAGATTTCATCTCCGACATAGAACGAGGTTTTCTCTTCATCCCCAAGAGCCATGGGGACTTGGTGATAGCCAGAGTATGCATCCAAGAGACTTAATCTCTCGTTTCCAGAAGCTACCTCAACCAGCTTGTCAGTGTTTGGCATTGGGTAACAGTCTTTTGGACATGCCTGGTTGAGGTTAGTGTAATCGATGCACATCCGCCATTTGCCATTTACTTTTTTCACCAACACAGGATTGGCGACCCATTCACAGTAATCGACCCGTCTGACAAAGTCAGCTTGTAAGAGTTTTTCAACTTTTTTTTTTATGACCTTTAACCTCTCCCCCCCCCCCCAAAGAGGCGTTGCTTTTGGGCCACTGGTTTCTTGAGTGAATTAATGCTGAGCTTGTGTTGAGATACCGAGGTGGGAATTCCCGGCATGTCTGCTGAGGTCCATGCGAAAACATCTTTGTTAGCTCGGAAAAAGGCTATCAACTCTGCTCTCTCCTCAGGCTTCAACCGAGTTCCTATCTGTGTCTTCCTATTCGGATTTTTGTCATCAATCTATACCTCCTCAACATCTTCACCCGAAGCAGCTCAGGTTTCATCTTCAGGTCGGTTATTAAGGATTTCAACCCCCATCACTTGTCGATTGTTGTGGATTTCCGGTGGAGGGTTCTTTGCTGGTTGATCTTTGTTTTTTTGAGGTCTTGTAACCGAAGTGAGATAGCAGTGTCTGGCCACTTCTTGGTTACCTCTGAGTGTTGCAATTCCCATGAAGGTTGAAAATTTCATGCAGAGATGAGATTGAGAGACCACAACTCGAATCTTTGTTAATGTAGACCAGCCAATGACAACATTGAAAGAAGAAGGCATCTTGACCACCAAAAACCGAACTGAAGGAGTTACATAGGTTCGGCCACTTCCAAACGCAATATTCATAGTTAGGATCCCTTCAACTGGAACTGGTTGGTTGTTGAAGCCATATATGGGACCATCATAACGTTGTAGCAGGGCTGGGTTGAGCCCTAGGCTTTCAAAACAGTGGTAGTACATGATATCAGGTGCACTACCAGTATCGACAAGTACACGTTGGACTTGACAATTGTTGATCATTACAGAGATGACCAAAGCGTTGTTGTGAGGTGTTACCACCCCTTCAAAATCAGCAGGTGTGAAAGTGATTGGTTGATCTTTCCAGTCAGCATCATCAATTTTCCTTTTCTGAGCTCAGTTCTAGTGCTTGACCTCTCTGACATATAACTTCCTTTGTTTGGAGCTCATCCCTCCTGCTTCCAATCCTCCTGTAATCATGTGTATAATTTTGGCTAGTGGTGGAAGTGGAGGTGGGGCTTGTTGATGTCCCACTCCTTGTCTGTTCGGTGGATTACGGGTTCCTTGAGGCTGTGGTCCCTGTTCTCTAACAAATCTTAGCTGTTCAGCTCTTTGGATGTACTCATTCAACATTCCTTTTTGAGCTAGACTTTCCAGCTCGGACCTCAGATTGTTGCATTGCTCTGTTGTATGATCGTGATCTTGATGAAAATCACAATATTTAGTATGATCTCGGCTAGCAGCAACAGTTCTCATTGGACCCGGACGCCTTAAATTCATCTTGTTCTTAATCTGCATGAAAATCTGTGACCTCGGCAAGTTAAAAGGAATCCAAGTAACTGAAGGTTTACCTGCAGACTGTTGTGGAGGTGCTGAGTTCGGCCTTCCGAATCTCGGTGTGGAGGTCGACATCGGACCTCGATTCTGTGCTGTCCTCATCCATTTCCTGCTCCGATTCTCATCTCTCCAGTCTGGGTTTTGGTTCTTAGAGGGAGTTGGCCTCTACGACAAGGCATATTCCTCAGCAGTTATAAATTTCAGAGACCTATCATTCACCTTGCTAAAGGTGGTGGCAGAATGCTTGAGCAAACTATCTCTGAATCTCTCATGGTTAAGACCTGAGATCACAGCTGCAATTCCTACAGCCTGGTCGAAGGAGCTAACCTCCAGTACTGCATCATTGAATCTGCTCATGTAATTCTTCAAAGACTCTCTGTCCCTCTGTTTAACTCGTATCAACTCAAAAGTAGTTTTCCTGATCAACCTTCTACTGGAAAACTTTATGGCAAAAGCAGATGCCATTTCTGTATAAGAGTTTATCGACCTCGGAGGTAGACTGTAATACCAGGTTCAAGCATTACCTCAAAGAGTAGAGGGAAAGATTTTGTATATCAACACGTCAGAGGCGTTATAAACTTGCATACAAGAGTAGAAAGCATGTAGGTGATCATCGAGATCCTTCGTCCCATCATAAGTCTCAAGCTAAGGTATTTTGAAGCCAGCAGGGTAGGGTTCCAACGTGATATTGGTGTTCAGAGGGTGGGGTATGGAGTCAGCAACATGGTGTGGAGGTGGGGCACCTCGCTGTTCAGCTACTAGCTTTTCTAAGCTGTCTAGACGTCGAGTGACATCATCAGGAAATGGTTGCTGAGCTGGTGCTATGTGAGATTGACCCTAAGATTCACTAAGAGTAGGAGCATGCTGAACTGGTTCAGGGTTTTGCTGTGGAGTTGGGGGTTGTGGAGCAGGGTTAAGTAAATTGATGAGGGGATCACCAGGGTTATTCCGAGCTAATAGTTGAGCCAATACTAGCTGAAAGACACCAAATTGTTGTTGCATGGCAGCAAGCTGAGCTGCAACTATGTCTTGGTTGGCAGTAGAAGCTGAGTTGTGTGGTTGGTTTTCATCTCCTCCTTCTGCATGATCAACAAGAGGGGACATATTTGGGATCGAAGGTGGGAGGTGAGGTGGAAGGTTGCTGGGGACCTGACCTCGTCCAAGAGGCTGAGATGAGTTTCCAGCTCAGACTGATCGAGTGTTAACCATGATGAGAGCAACAAGGGAGCTTTCAGTTTGGATTCCCACAGACGGCGCCAAATGTAATTGCACCAAACCAAAAGTCTTTCTTCAGTCCGCGTCTGCACTCCGGATGGACCTGCAAAGCCCCGAGGTTGAACTCGGAGTAGACACTCCGATACTTAAGTCAACAATAATCGGGGCTACCTTAAGAGTGGAGATAAAAGGAGTCTAGGGTTGGTTTCAATTACCTTTTTGACGTGACCCCTGGGGAGTATTTATAGGCTTCAGTGAGGAACCCACATGGCATGTCAAGCAAGATATTCTGAGTCTGACGTGTCTCTCTAGATGATTATTTCGGGACCGAAAAATTGAGAGATATTCAGATGCAAGGATGTCCATCATAACTGCTGTGTAGCTTATCATAAGGAATCAGGCGTAAGCATGCTTATTGTCGCTAGCATGTAGCTGTTTGAGCAGGAAGTTTTGGATTTATCCTTCACTTCGGTTATACGGGAATTACTGTCGTACGTCCGAGGTTGGACACCTCGGACCTATCCTTACATCTCCAGACAGATCCGCTATCAAAGATGAATTGAAGATGACAGCAATGTTGGGAATCGAAGAAGTTAGCCAGAAAAATGATTCAATTTCGTTTGGGTTCGTGGTTGATATCGAAGAATGAAATAGTAGTTTGGAACTTCAAATCTCTGATGAGATTTTATCGGAAAAGATCAAGACTTCTTAAATCTCTAGTTCTGGTCATGTAGGTGAAGGGAAGTTGTGGAGTCCCAGGTGAAGGCCAAGGGAGGAAGGGAGACGGTGAGGGAATGGATGAGTCCTGTTCATCTTGTATTTCATTTCCTTTGATTTTTTCTTTTTTGTTTTTTGGTAGAATTTTGATTTAAAAAGATTCAATTTTATTTGTTAATTTTCTTTAAATTTCTAGCAAACAATCAACAAATTTCTTTTGGTGGATTTAAAGATATTTTTCATCCCAATTTTAGTTTGCTTGAAGATGCACCTAAACCGGGTTTGTTAGGATACTCTGGTGGCCTGTCTGTTTGGTTTATGAGAAAATGATGGAAATTTTTGATGATAATTAAAACTGCCTAATTGGGATTTTGTTGTAATTATATTCAATTAATTAATGATAATTAATTTATTAATATTAATCCATAACTATTGAAAAACAAATTAAAATAAGATAAAAAAAATAGTAATATTGATTTAATTATAATTTAAAGATATTTTTGTCCATATAAGTAAATTTTTATATCTAATTTAATATTTATCCCATAATCACCCAAACATATGATTAGATTATAATATATCTTATCATATCTAATCCAATTATCTCTTATCTTATAAAATTTATCCAATGCAATCTCGTAAACCAAACATGCTCTTATGGTAGCATCTTAGATTTCTTTGGACTAAATATACAATACATAACATATTTTCCTCTTCCAAGAAAAGAATAGTCTCTTTTCCAATCAAATAAGTCGAAATGATGAGGGAAGAGAAGGAAAAACAATAAAGGGTTCCTCTTTCCTCTTTCGCATAAATTTCTCTCTTTACGTTTTGTAGATACCAAAATTTCCCAAATTCAGAGTGGCTTTCTTTCTTCTTTGCCGCGACTTACTACAGCTTCTGTCATCATTTTCATTTGCTTTTCAAAATCAAATGACTCCAATTCTACAGTTTACTATCCCTTTATTCTACAACTGGAAGGAAACAGTAATTTATTTCAACCGAACTTGGGGGATGAAAATTGGAATAACGGCCTCCCATTTTTTCTTTTTAGAATGAATTATGCATACTTTCCCTAAACAAACAGCATTAAAGATCAAATTAAAAAATTACACCCAATTCAAATATCATACCAAACAAGTAAACTATAAATCTACTTCATTAATTAAAGAAGCAAGCAAAAGGAACAGAAACAGTACCTTTTTCAGCGACGAATTTCAACCCCCAAATTTCTTC
>BPVZ01000191.1:356628-368481 GCA_020521535.1 Rubroshorea leprosula | reverse complement strand
ATTCCATCTAACTAGTAAATTTTGTTTTATTAAGCCAATCTAATTTTAAAACTATAAATTAATGTGAACAAATAAAAAATAACAATCACTTAATGTTATTAAAATGAAAAAAACAAAGTTGAAACTAATTGGATAAGTATTAATTAAAAATTATGGTAAAAAATTAAAAAATTAGAAAAGATAAATTTACCAATAAAATTAAAAAATTTCAATCCACTAGTAATTTAGATTCTAACTAGTATCCAATATCTCACATTGCAAAATGAAAATTTTTACCAAATATCTAATTTGTAACAATTTTAAAATAAATAAATTTAATAAACATCTAATCTTAACAATTTAGTAAAATTATTAACTGTTACCTCCAAATTGCTATACTAAATGAGCTCTTAATCTAGTTTAATTAGGCAAAATATTGAGAAAATGTTTAAATGAGATTGTAAACCAAAGTGTTAGTAATGGATTTGGTTACTGAAAAACTAAAATTGTTTTTAAAAAAAAATCAGAAATTCAAATTTTTTTTTTTTGGTTCAAATCAACTTTTCTTATGTCTTTATTAGGAAAAAAAATTGGTACACCCTCTAATTTGATACATATTTAGACTCTTTCTTGGTTTAGTCATTAATTTAATGGATTTTTGCATACTGTATTCATATTTGTATTTTTAATTTTATTTGTCTTTAGTTTTAGATACAAAATAATAATTTTTAATAAATATATTATATAATGTATTAAATTGAAAGATAAACCAATCGGTATGCCAACCAATATTCCTTTTGTTATTTTTTCAAAATTGCTTGCTCTTTCCAATGACAATCACCAAGTCCCTTTTATTCGTCAAAATCATCATTGAGTTTGAGTAGTCTGGTTTCATTCAAATTCCTCATCCATTCCAAACTCTGTCTCTCCACCATAAAACTCTCATTTTCTTTCGTGTATATTCTTTTTTCCTACTACATGGCTATTTCACCTCATAAGTAAAAGAAAAAATGGGAAAAAGGTATGTCTATCCTCCCATTTTTGTTTCTTACATGGTTAGCAAACATCTCCAATCTACAATCTCTTCATAATAAATCTTAAAAAGGAACAAAACGCAACCATAATTGCTGAGCATGGACCCCTTCTCATCTTAAAAAATCTTCTCATCAATATTTCTTTTTGTCATCCTTATAGATCAACTTACCTGTGCCACACAATGGAACTCGGGCCTGTGGTTGTGCAACCTCTATTATCAGCTTCTTTTGAGTGGCTGCTCCAAAAGGTGGATAATTTCACTTCCAGTAGATCCTACAGGTTACAAGGAGAGGTCCACGTGGAGCTCCAAAAATGGAAGTCCTTTTTACCACATATTCGGGATGTGCTCATGGATGCAGAAGAAAAGCAAAGGGCTGTTAATTCCATCAAGACATGGCTTGATGACCTCAAGGACTTAGCTTATGATATGGAAGACATTCTGGAGGAATTCACAACTAATGGCTTGAGGAGTAGCTTGATTGCAGAACCTCAATGTGCTAGCACTACCAGTAGATGCATCCCTGCGTGCTTCTCTTATTTCAAACATAGTGATTCCATGTTTGATTCCAACACCATTTCTAAGGTGAAGGCTATTTCTAATAGGTTGCTGAGCATGACAGGAAGATCAAACACACTCGGCTTACTGAGTTTAACCATGCAAGCTGGAGAATGGCCAGATAAAGTAGATGTTGCGAGGGTGCCCACTAGTTCCCTACCCGATTCTCATGTTTATGGACGTGAAACTGATAAAGTAGCTGTTCTTCAAAAGTTACTAAATAATGAAAGCAGTTCCCAAGGATATTCTGTAATTCCTATTGTTGGGATGGGAGGAATAGGCAAGACCACTTTGGCTCAAAATGTTTACAATGAAGTGGGGCAGGGAAGCTTTGAGCTTAAGGCATGGGTTTGTGTCTCTGATCGATTTGATGTGTTAGGCATTACAAGATCCATTTTGGAGGCAGTATCTAGAGGCCGATATGATTTGAGAGATTTGAATTTGCTTCAAGAAGAATTGAAGAAAGAGTTAACAAGCAAGAAGTTTCTACTTGTTTTAGATGATGTTTGGAATGAGGGTTACAGACAATGGGATACCTTGCAAAAACCTTTCCAATCAGGATCAGCTGGAAGCAAAATAGTAGTAACAACTCGTAGCAAGCGTGTTGCAGAAATCATGGGTGGGAGTGACAGGATTCACTATCTAAAAGAGTTAGACTACAAACAATGCTTGTCAATTTTTGCTCGACATGCACTGGGAGAAGATAACTTTGATGCACATCCATGTTTAAAAGAGGTTGGGGAAGAAATTGTCAGGAGATGTAATGGATTACCGTTGGTTGCAAAAGTCCTTGGGGGCCTCTTACGAGGTAAGCATGGCTTTGAAGATTGGAAATTCATATTAAAGAAGATGTTGAATTTGCAGGAGGTCAAAAGCGAGATTCTGCCATCCTTGATGCTGAGCTACCATCATCTACCTTCTCATTTGAAGCAATGTTTTGCATATTGTGCTGTGTTTCCTAAGGACTATGAATTTGACAAGGAGGAGTTAGTTTTCTTATGGATGGCAGAGGGGTTACTAAGAGAGGAAAATCAATTGGAAGAAATTGGTCAAAGATATTTCCATGAGTTACTTTCAAGATCATTTTTCCAACAGTCCACCAAGAATAAATTACGATATGTAATGCATGACCTCATACATGATTTAGCTGAATTTGTTGCTGGAAGAACTTGCTACAATCTAGATCTAGAGGATATGTCTGAGGTTAATAAAAAATTTGAAGTGAATTTTGGAAAGGTCCGTTATTTGTCATTCTGCCCTCGCCTTTTTGACATCTCTAAGAGGTTTGAAGTTTTGAATGAAATGAAGAGTTTGCGAATGTTCATTCCAACTAATTCTGTTTTTGGTGGGAGTTATTTAGCAAAGACAGTGGTGCTTGATTGGATACCAAAATTAAGATGCTTAAGGGTATTATCCCTTGAGAGTTATAAAATAAGAAAGCTACCGAATTCAATGGGAGATTTAAAATACTTGAAGTACCTTAATTTCTCAAGAACTGAGATCAAAAGCTTGCCCGAATCCATAGGCTCCCTTCTCCAATTGCAAACACTGTCCTTATTCTCCTGCAGGTATTTTTCAAAGTTTCCTGTGAAAATTGGGAACTTAATTAGCCTCCATCATTTGGATATTAGGGGAGCAAATTCCCTAAAAGAGATGCCATCTGGATTAGCTAATCTCAAACATCTTTTGACATTGGGCAAATTTATTGTGGGGAAGGAAAATGGATCCTTGAAATTATCTAATTTGGAGAACTTTTCGCAACTTAAAGGAGAACTATCTATTCTAGATTTGCATAACGTTTCAAATGCTCATGATGCTAAGAAGGCCAGCCTGGACAAGATTGATGGTCTTGATTGGTTGCTCTTGCAATGGACTTCTGAGTTTGGCAATTCTAGGAATGAAGACAAGGAAATGGAGGTCCTTAGCTGGTTAAAACCACATCTAAAATTGAAAAGTTTCTCAATTATATGCTATGGTGGCAACCAATTCCCATCCTGGATTAGTTGTCCGTCATTTTCTAATTTATCATACTTGAAGCTGTGCAAGTGTAGAAGAAGCACTTCGTTACCATCACTGGGGCAATTACCAACACTTAAAGAATTGATTGTGGAAGGCATGGATGCAATAGAAACGGTGGATTCTAAGTTTTATGGGCACGGTACTTTTCAATCTCTTGAGAAGATGGAGTTTCGTGACATGTTATCTTTGAAAGAATGGACTTCAACAATAGAAAGCGGAGTGGGATTCCCATGCCTTTCTGAGCTTGTGATTGAAAATTGTCCTAAGCTGATCGGAGAATTACCTAGCCACTTGTCTTATCTTATAAATCTTGTAATCAGAGGATGCCCAGAGTTAAGATGCCCATCATCTATGAGTCCTCAATCACTACAAAAGCTGAATATTGAAGACTGCGATGTGGCCCTTTTGAATAGCATGGCTGATCTCACCTCTCTTACTAGCTTGGAAATTAAGAGAATTTCAGGTCTTGTTTGCTTGCCTAAGGGTTTTATTGAGTCCTTGATAGCCGTTAAGAAGGTGGAGATTAAAGAATGCTTCGAGCTTACTTGTTTATGGGAGGAAGGTGCTGAGATAGAAAACCTTAATCGTCTTGAGATAATGAATATTGAGAGCTGTCCTCTGCTTGTTTCATTGACGAGGAAAGAGCAGGGCCTTCTTCCTTTCAATCTTAAATATCTCACCCTCTCAAATTGTGCAGCTCTGGAGTCGTTAACTGATGCGATGATGATGAATGTAGATGGAAGCAGTAGCAGCAACAACACATTGAGACTTGAATCATTAAGCATCTACAATTGTGATTCTCTCAAGTCTTTACCCAACACTACGGTTAAACACTTGACAATTAATGGATGTGTTAATTTTGAGTTTTTACTAGATGGAGTATTATTGCAAGATGATGGTGACAGCAATATCAATCTTGAATCTTTGAAAATAGAGAAACTTCCATCTCTAAATTTTGTTGGGAGTGGTCATCTGCCAGCTTCTCTCAAAAAATTTATTGTTGAAGATTGCAAGAGGTTGGAATCATTTCCAGAGAGGCTGCTGCAACATTGTATGGGACTTGAATCCATACGAATTGGGGATTGTGAAGTATTGAGAAGCTTATCACTTGATGGCCTCAGCAATCTTCAAGATTTGAACATTGACGGATGTGCAGTTTTAGAATTCTTGCCAGAGATGGGTCTCTCCTTGCCCAATCTTAGGTCTTTGAGAATTGCAGTTTGTCCAAGGTTGGAGCGCATTCCTGATGGGGGTTTGCCCCTAAACTTAACAGATCTTACATTAGAAAATTGTCGAAACCTCAACTCCCTACCAAATACAATGAATGAGTTTACATCGATTCAAAAACTGTGGATAAGAGATTGTCCAAGCATCAAATCCATTCCAGATGGGGGTTTTCCCCCAAACTTAACAAATCTTAACTTAGACGGTAAGCATCTGAAGCAGTTGGAACTGGGACGGGGCCTCCGCAATCTTACCTCTCTTCAAAGCTTTAGCATTTATAACACATGTCCTCCTCTTCTGGATATTGTGCTTCCTTCTTTAACATCTCTCTGGATACAAAATGCAAAGAATCTGAAATCCATACCCATAGGGCTCCTCCAAAACCTCAACTCTCTTCAAGAATTATGGATTTATTTGTGCCCAAAGCTACAGTCCTTGCCGAGGAAAGGCCTGCCTCCGTCGCTTGGATCTCTCTGGATCGATGGATGTCCTCATCTAAAACGACAACACTTTGAGGAGAAAGGAGAATATTGGTCTCTCACCCGTACCATCCCTAACGTCCAAATAGATGGTTATCAGGTAAAACCTACACTCAAACTCACACTCTGATGTAGATACCAACAAGGATAGCCTCTTCTTCTTCTTCTTCTTCTTCTTCTAATTGTTGGAAGCTAACTTTTCTTACACATATCCTTCAGCTATAACCACCAAAGCCAAGGCTTACTTGTGTGAAATCTGGAGTGAAGCTACAGACTTATTGTTCAGGTATTTTCTTTTCTTTTTAATAGCTTAAATTATAATTTATTTGCATATATTGTTGCCCTACTTCTCTATTTATTGATAAATTTGGAGAGCTTCATTCCCTTCCCAACTCTTCAGCTTCAGATATTTCTATCTTAAAAATTAGGGTGGTGGCTATATTAATGCATCTTACAAAAGCAAATAACCATAATACGATGTATTGTTGAGAATGATGTCCTTTTATTGTTGTCATTTTTTCTTATATACTATTCTTTGGCCTAGGTTGTGATTTGTGAATTTGTTCTTCCTTTTAGATGCATTGTAGAATTGATTGTAAAGCAGGGCAAATTGACAAATTCTTTGAAATATAAGTAAATGAGTTTCAAATGTTCTTTTGAAAGGAAAGATTAGATGCTGGATGTTAGATTATATTAATCTACGTGTTCTATCATGCTCCAGCAAATAAAAAAGAACATTGGGGGATGAAATAAGTGAGAAAAGCAATCTACAAGCATGCACCTTGCTCTGCTAAGGCATTTGCACATTGATTTGCCTCCCTGAAGGCTAAAGCAGCTAACCTTTTGAATCCCCTCGAAATTCTTTATCAAACTCTTGCCTCAGCAGTATTGCAGCCCATCAAAGCCTTTGCATTGGTATTTGGTAATGCTTGTCAAGGGTTACTAACAGTTTTATCTTAATTAGGTACCATATTGCTGCCAGAACACTACTTGGGAAACCCATATTTTTGAAGATAGCTTCCTTGTAGATAACTCCATGATTCCTGCACCTGGACTAAGTTTGCAAATTGTGTGTGCAAAACCATCTTTACCATTTGATCTAGGGTGGGGAGCCTGCCAGATGGGCAAGTAGACCAAGCTGTTGTTCTTTGGCAATGTTTAATTCTCAGTTATTTCCAGTTAGCTTAAACAATTGTAAGTGCAACTTTGCAAGAGCACCATTTTACTTCTGAATACTATTAAATTGTCTTCTAGTTCTAGGTTGCACCTTATTTTTTTTTATCTCACTGTTTTCTTAATTCATCCACAACCTGTGTAGGTGCAACACCACTGTTCAAATTCTTAGATTCTGCACCTAATCAGAAGACATATTCAACATCACTTTCTAAAAATCTCTTTAAATGTTCCCCTCAGTTTTTTTTCTCCAACTTCCCCTAACTTATATTGAAGACAATTTAAAGATATGAAGATGGATGTCTGGTGTCATGCTACCTTCTAAGTAGGAGGCAACATTTCTGGCAGTAGCTAAGAGATGAACAGTCCAATAATGTTCATCCTTACTGGCAAGTGTAGAGAGCACAAGACAGCCGCATTGACCACTTCTTTGTTTAACTATGGTCTTATTTGGGGATTTAGTTTTGACATTAATGTAATGTGAAGACAACAAGAGGTGCCTCTCGCAATGTTGTTAAAGGCAAAAAGTGAGGCGAAGCGATGGCCTAAAAAATGCTGAAGCGATGAAGCGAGAAGCGAAGCATCGCTTCTTTAAAGTGAAGCGAGTAACACTGTGAAGTGATCAGTTATTAAATAGAATAGAACTAATTAGAATAGAAACTCAAGAGTATTAAGAGTGGAAAAGTAGAATATGGTGCAAGTAATAGGCTTAAATTAAATTCTATTTTACTGAGTGCAACTAGAATTAAATTCTGTTTTGAAATTAAAATTCAAGAGTCTTATAAAGTGAAAAATTGACTATTTCAATTTATACCATACAGATGATATTACGTTTCTTAATCAAGGTCTCCTAGACTAGATAGATCTAAATACTATAAGTTTACCAACAAGAAATAGAACTAAAAGATAAAGGAGGGATAAAGAGGAATTGCATAGAATTAAGACAATACTAGAAAATTCTGTTAATATTTACATGAAACTTTATCTTAACTAAATTAAAATAATCAGTTGATAGAAAAAAAAAAAAAAAAGGAAGAAGAAGAAGAAGAAGAAAGAAAGAAAGAAGAGAATATGTCATAAAGTTGGGGAAGAGGATGAAAAGTCAAGGAAGACATAAAGATGGGAAGGAGAATATGCAAATTAGAAAAAAAAAAAAAACAAGAAAGGACTTTCCTATAAATGGAAGATGAATTGATGAAGTTAAGACTCAGGAAGATGACAAAGTCAGGACTCAGGAAGATAATGAAGTCAAAAGACAATGGAATTACAAAGAAAATTAGGGGAAGAGGTAATCAGTAGGCACACAGCTTTTTGTTTCTGTCCTAATTGGAGTCAAAATTTCAATTTAAACCCTTAATGCTTCTATACTTTTTGTCATTTTGTGTCGTTTTAAAAAAGTGATCGCTTCAACATCAAAGCGCTTTTATCGCTTCAGTCACTTTGGGACCGCTTCTTTTAAGTAGAGTGCTTCAGAGATTTTGAAGCGGTGGTGCCTCTGATCGCTTCGCTTCATCGCTTTAAGCGGTGAAGCGATTGCTTTTGACAACACTAGCCTCTTAGTACCCATCATTGTCATAGCAACAAATTTCTCCTGGTAATGCACAATCCTCTTTTATGACATTTTGATCTCTCTCAGTTTGTTTCTCTAATGCTGCAATGCATCTCTTCGGTTTCAGGTTAAGACAATTCAACCATAAGAGGCTTGCCTTGTAAATTTTAAAAATCTCCAATTATGTGATCCTATGGACGTCATTGCTTGGAAGTCCTGACTGCTTTCTTCTCTTCAGCTGCATTCACTGAAGATATCCATCAAGGTTGTTGTTATTGTTGTTGTTGTTTTCTTCTTTTTCTTTTTCTTTTTCATTTTTAATCTAATATGTTAAATGTCTGCAAATCTGCTACTTTTTTATATTTCCCGATGCATACATACATTGATCACTTGGTAACTCTAAACTATCTTTGATATATATTGGTAACGTCTTCCCAGTCATAATTTCCAAAGATATATGTTTTCTTATTGAATTTAAGATGTTTGTCATAGAGAAAACATGCACCTATCTCATGATCGACGTTCTTTAATGCTTTATAGCAGGGTTTTGAAGCTGCTATTGCAGTTGGAGCCAAGGAAGTAACTGCAGCTGCCTCAGCTTCAGAGTCTTTTTCAAAGTCAAAAACTAAGTCAAGTATTGAAGATAGTTTTACCCATTGTTATGGTGTTATTTCGGCTACAAGAGAGCTTTCAATTCCTGTTCATGGGTAGGTTACTAACTACCGTTGAAATTGCCCTATATTCCTTGGGAGGAAAGAGGAGGAAAAGGGGTAGAAAAGTTAGTCTTATTTCAACCCATTGAATTCTCAATCAGTTTAATCGTCAACTTTGCAGACATTTATCATGTGTCATGGGTTGCCCTGTAGAAGTAATGGTGTCTCCATCAAAATTTGCATATGTGGGCAAATAACTTTGTGATATGGGTTGCTATGAAGTATGAAATTTCTCTTGGTGGTACAGCTGCTGTTATCACACCTGGTAATCCTTAGAACTGTATTCTGTTTGGAATCCCACATTATTTGTTTATATCTTACCTTGGGTTGGGAGGGGGGCAGTAGGGGTTCTGTTGGTTTAGTTTGAAACATGATAGTGATTTTCATGCACACAAATAACATGAAAACTTCTTCTAAATCCATTATCTGATACAGACTGATAGATTATATGTTGGTTTTAATGTGTCATAATCTCAAATTTATTTTTTTTACTTTTGGGGTTAACTTAGATTTGATATTTTTCTTTTGTGCCATGTTTGACGGAAGTTACGTGGAGCAGCTTAGGTGGCAGTAGCAGTATATCAGTGCCATCAAGCTGCCCAAGTTCAGTTTGGTTAAACTGAAACTAACCAAACTGTTTTGTGTCCTTTTCTAGTCATATTTCTAGTTGGAGCCATGTGATGATGTGTATTATTTTGATGATAAAATATTGTTGTAAAAGAGCTCCTTAGCTTGTATTTTTTGAATTTCAAAATTTAAACTCTCTATGTACAAATGCTGGAAAACTGAAATGGAAACTTGATTTCAGCTCTTCAATGTCTCTCTCCATTTCTTTGAGAAATAACCGAACAATGTTGAAGGAACTGTCATTTAAATGCTTAAAGCTGTTCTTGATGTTGTTCCAATTGATAAGCTTACTGTCTATTTCCATGATACTTATGGGCAAGCCCTTTCGAACATTTTAGCATCTCTTCAAGTATGCATTCTTTCTCATTTTCAATCTTTTATGATTGCTTCTCAACATGTTCATTTCCTTGTCAAGATGATTGTCAGATGCATGTCTTTTTGGCTATTGCTATAAATTCATGTATGCATTACAAGTGAAAATGCTTTCCATGTTTTTACAGATGGGGATCAGCACCGTGGACTCGGTCAGTTTCAAGTCTTGGAAGTTATCCATTTAATCCTACAGTCCTATCAGGAGATGTTACAACTGAGGTTGTTGTTTAGACGCTAAATGGACTTGGAATAAAACCCAATGTGGATCTTGAGAAACTCATGTCTGCTGCCTACTGGAGATTTTATCTGTGAGCATTTGGGAAGGACATCAAGTTCAATAAGGAACCCAAGTCTTGTAGTCTCAGTACTTCTTATCACTGACTTGAATTATGCTCTTGATCAAATATATCCTCTGTATCTAGAATGGTGGATGAGAAAGTCAATTGACTTGTTTCAGGGTGCAACTTTGACACAAATAACTAGTTTTTGTGGGTAATCCATTGATTGCTTTGGTTTTGTCCATGTTGAATGTGAAATTTGGGAGAGGAACGATTATTTCAAATTCTAATAGATATTATGTGGCTGATTCCAAGGCCATTCTAACACGAAGAACATAATGAGTTCAATGACTTTTTTTGCCTATAAATAGCAAATGGACTTTGTGTATCAGTCATTAACATAAACACAATATGTATAGTTGAATAATATACAGAAACACAGTTTCATACCTATCTATTCTCTTAATACTTAGATGCTAGACATTCTCACTCAATCGAAGGATAAATTCTATATCACTTTCCAAAGTTTCTTACTTCAAATGTTTACCTTATTTTTGCTAGAAATGGAATTCGCAGATTTTGGACTAACTTCTCTTACATTATTGGAGACAAATAATGGATGTCAAGGTGGACGGTCTGGTGTTCATGCTACCTTCTAGGTAGGATGTGATGTTTCTGGTAAAGTAGATGAGAAATGTTCAACCCAATCCAATAATGTCAACTTATTTCATCCTTCTCATCTCTGATGTTTCTTCTCATGTAAGAGGACCTTCTGGCTATCAAAATCGCTAAAAACCAAGGTTAGAGTTCAAGACAGCTGCATTGAGCTTGTTTTGACATTAACGTATTGTTGACAACAAATGGTGTGTCCTGGAATCTGTCATAGTCATGGCAACAAATTCACCATTCATTTCAGGGAGGTAATATAATCCTCCTTTATGACACTTAGATCACTCTCAAGATGTTTCCCTTGTGCTGCCATTCTTCTCTGCAGTTCCAAGTTAAAACATGTTCAACTCTATTCTACTGGAATCCTCAGTTAGAGACTTGCCTTGTATGTTTAAAAATGCTCTTGATCATGTGATTCCATGGACCTCATAACACGGAAATGCTTACTGCCGATTTCAGCTGCAGTCGGGGTCGGTGCAGTTATTCCTCCTCTCCAGGTATATGTTTTTTTGGTCTAATATTTTAAAATTGTATGCAAATCTGCTGATTCCTTATATTTCCAGATTCAAACATACATCTTAGCCACGCAACAAATTTCTTGCTAGCAAAAAAATTTGTCCCAAGCAATAGAAAAGGTTACAAGTTTTCCCCCTGTTATGACATTTAGATTTTTATCACCCTCTTTTCAGACAATATAATCGAACAATAAAAAGGTACGTCAAAGCAATCTTGTGTAAGAGAACCCCTCTCGGTCCAACAGCAATCTAGGCAGCAGCCATGACTGCAGGACCTGTGAGGAACCGGACAGCCATGGCAAAGGCAGCAATTGTGTTTCCACGCAATGACTTTTGGCTCATGTGCACACCCCAAATTTTGAAGTTGACCTATTTATAAAAAATATTTATTACACCTTTATTATTTCTTTTATTTTTTATTTGTAACCTCAATGAGTTAATAAACTTAATTAAACCGTATAATAAATGTTTTTTTATAAAAATTTATATTAATAAGTACAAATTAATTTTTAATTTATTAATCATTTAATTAAATTCATTTATTTAATATTAACATTAAAATTAATATTAAATTTTACTTTATTTTATATACATTTATAATAAAAAAGTGACTTCAACAAATACTCTAAAAAGCATAAATTAAAAAAAATTTAATATCTACTGTC
>BPVZ01000191.1:341436-352104 GCA_020521535.1 Rubroshorea leprosula | reverse complement strand
CAAATCAACTTTTCTTAGGTCTTTATCAGGAAAAAAAAATTGGTATACCCTCTAATTTGATCCATATTTATAAACTTTTTCTTGGTTTAGTCATTAATTTAATCAATTTTTTCGTATTATATGCATATTTGTATTTTTAATTTTATTTATCTTTAATTTTAGATAAAATAATAATAATTTTTTAATAAATAAATTATATAATATGTTAAATTAAAAGATATACCAATTAATATGTCAACCAATATTCCTTTTGTTATTTTTTCAAAATGGCTTGCTCTTTCCAATGACAATGACCAAATCCCTTTTATTTGTCAAAATCATCATTGAGTTCGAGTAGTCTGGTTTCAAATTCCTCCTCCATTCCAAACTCTGTCTCTCCACCATAAAACTCTCATTTTCTTTCGTGTATGTTCTTTTTTCCTACTACATGGCTATTTCACCTCATAAGTAAAAGAAAAAAATGGGAAAAAGGTATGTCTATCCTTCCATTTTTGTTTCTTACATGGTTAGCACACATCTCCAATCTTCAATCTCTTCATAATAAATCTTAAAAAGGAACAAAACGCAACCATAATTGCTGAGCATGGACCCCTTCTCATCTTAAAAAACCTTCTCATCAATATTTCTTTGTCATCCTTATAGATCAACTTACCTGTGCCACACAATGGAACTCGGGTCTATGGTTGTGCAACCTCTATTATCAGCTTCTTTTGAGTGGCTGCTCCAAAAGGTGGATAATTTCACTTCCAGTCAATCCCACGAGTTACAAGAAGAGGTCAATGCAGAGCTCCAAGAATGGAAGTCCATTTTACCAGATATTCGTCGTCTGCTCAGCGATGCAGAAGAGAAGCAAACTGTCAATTCCATCAAGACATGGATTGATGATCTCAAGGACTTAGCTTATGATATGGAAGACATTCTGGAGGAATTCACGACTGATGTCTTGAGGGGTAGCTTGATTGTAGAACCTCAACATGCCAGCCCCACCAGCAGATGCATCCCTGCATGCTTCTCCTGTTTCAAACATAGTGATTCAATGTTTGATTCTGACACCATCTCTAAGGTGAAGGCTATTTCCGATAGGTTGCGAAGCATGGTAAAAAGATCAAGCAATCTCCACTTATTGCGTTTAAATTTGCAAGATGGAGAACAGCTATATAAAGCAGATGTTGCGAGGGTACCCACTAGTTCCCTACCCGTTTCTCATGTTTATGGACGAGAAACTGATAAAGTAGCTATTCTTCAAAAGTTACTAAATAACGAAAGCAGTTCCCAAGGATATTCTGTAATTCCTATTGTTGGGATGGCAGGAATAGGCAAGACCACCTTGGCTCAAAATGTTTACAATGAAGTAGGGCAGGGAAGCTTTGAGCTTAAGGCATGGGTTTGTGTCTCTGACCGATTTGATGTGTTAAGCATTACAAGATCTATTTTGGAGGCAGTATCTAGAGGCCAGCATGATTTGAGAGATTTCAATTTGCTTCAAGAAGAATTGAAGAAAGAGTTATCAAGTAAGAAGTTTCTACTTATTCTAGATGATGTTTGGAATGAGGGCTATGAACAATGGAATATGCTACAAAAACCTTTCCAAGCAGGATCAGTTGGAAGCAAAATAGTAGTCACAACACGTAGTGAGCGTGTTGCAGAAATCATGGGTGGGAAAGACATGATTCACCATCTAAAAGAGTTAGACTACAAACAGTGCCTGTCAATATTAGCTCAACATGCATTGGGAGAGGATAATTTTGATGGACATCCAAGTTTACAAGAAGTTGGTGAAGAAATTGTGAAAAGATGTAATGGATTGCCGTTGGTTGCAAAACTCCTTGGGGGAATCTTACGAGGAAAGCGAGTTGAATATTGGAAATACATATCAAGAAATGAGATGTTGAATTTGCATGAGATCAACAGCGGGATTTTGCCACCCTTGATGCTGAGCTACTATCATCTTCCTTCTTATTTGAAGCAATGTTTTGTATATTGTGCTTTGTTCCCTAAAGACTATACATTTAAGAAGGATGAGTTAGTTATGTTGTGGATGGCAGAGGGACTCTTGCAGCGAAAACCAAGGGACCAAAATAGATTTGAAGAAATTGGGCATCAATATTTTTGTGAGCTACTTTCAAGATCATTTTTTCAGCAATCTAGTGGGAATGAATTAGAGTATGTAATGCATGATCTCATACATGATTTAACTCAATTTGTTGCTGGAAGAACATGCCACAACCTACAGAATATGTTGGAGGTTGATGAGAAATCTGAAGTGAAATTTGAGAAGGTCCGTCATTTATCATTCTATTGTGTTTATTGTGACATCTCTGAGAACTTCAAAGTTCTGAATGAAATGAAGAGTTTACGGACGCTAATTCCTGCTAATCCAGAAGCTCATTGGTGCTATTTAGCAAAGACAGTGGTGCTTGATTGGATACCAAAATTAACATGCTTAAGGGCATTATCTCTTCAGGGTTATTGTATAGGAGAACTGCCAGATTCAATCAGAGATTTAAAATGTTTAAAGTACCTTAATTTGTCTGAAACTGCAATACAAAGTCTACCTGAATCAATAGTTTTCCTCCAATTACAGACATTGTTGTTATTCAACTGTAGAAGCTTTTCAAAGTTTCCCGTGAAAATTGGGAACTACATTAACCTCCATCATCTGGACATTAGGGGAACAGATTCCTTGAAAGAGATGCCATCTGGAATAGCTAATCTGAAAGATCTTTTGATGTTGGGCAAATTTATTGTGGGGAAGGAAAATGAATTGATTAAATTATCTGATTTGGAGAACCTTTCACAACTTAAAGGAGAACTATCTATTCAAGATTTGCATAACGTTTCGAATGCTCATGATGCTAAGAGGGCCAGCCTAGACAAGATTGATGGTCTTGATTGGTTGCTCTTACAATGGACTTCTGATTTTGGCAGTTCTAGGAATGAAGACAAGGAAATGGAGGTCCTTAGCTGGTTAAAACCACATCCAAATTTGAAAAGTCTCTCAATTATTTGCTATGGTGGCAAGGAATTACCGTCCTGGATTAGTTGTCCGTCGTTTTCTAATTTATCATACTTGAAGCTGTGTGAGTGTAGAAGAAGCACTTCATTACCATCACTGGAGAAATTACCAGCACTCAAAGAATTGATTGTTGAAGGCATGGATGCAATAGAAACCGTGGATTCTAAGTTTTATGGGCATGACACTTTTCAATCTCTTGAGAAGTTGGAGTTTCATGACATGTCAGTGTGGAAGGAATGGACTTCAACAACAGAAGGTGGAGTAGAATTCCCATGTCTTAATGAGCTTGTAATTGAAAATTGTCCTAAGTTGATAGGACAATTACCCAGCCACCTGTCTTCTCTTATAAATCTTGTGATAAAAAGATGCTCAGAGTTAAGATGCCCATCATCTATGAGTCTTCAGTCACTGCAAAAGCTGAATATTGAAGATTGCAATGTGGCCTTTTTGAATAGCTTGGCTGATCTCATCTCTCTTACTAACTTGGAAATTAAGAGAATTTCGGGACTTGTTTGCTTGGCTAGGAGTTTTATTGAGTCCTTAATAGCAGTTGAGGAGGTGGAGATTAAAGAATGCCTCGAGCTTACTTGTTTATGGGAGGAAGGTGCCGAGATAGAAAACCTTGCTCGTCTTGAGAAAATGAACATTGAGAGCTGTCCTCTGCTTGTTTCATTGACGGGGAAAGAACACGGCCTTCTTCCTTTCAATCTTAAACATCTCAGACTTTCAAGTTGCAAGGCTTTAGAGTCATTAACTGATGCGATGATGATGAAGGTAGATGGAAGCAGCAGTAGCAGCAACAACATGTTGAGACTTGAATCATTAAGCATCTACAATTGTGATTCTCTCAAGTCTTTACCCACCACCATGGTTAAACACTTGACAATTAATGGATGTGTCAATTTTGAGTCTTTACCAGATGGAGTATTATTGCAAGATGATGGTGACAGCAACAGCAATCTTGAATATTTGAGAATAGAGGGACTTCCATCTCTAAATTCTGTTGGGAGTGGTCATCTGCCAGCTTCTCTCAAGAAATTTATTGTTTATGATTGCAAGAGGTTGGAATCATTTCCAAAGAGGATGCTGCAACATTGTACGGGACTTGAATCGCTTCAAATTTGGAATTGTGAAGTATTGAGAAGCTTATCACTTGATGGCCTCAGCAATCTTCGGGATTTGACCATTGACAGCTGTGCAGTTTTAGAATTCTTGCCAGAGATGGGCTTCTCCTTGCTTAATCTTAGATCTTTGAGCATTGAAGATTGTCCATGGTTGGAGCGCATTCCAGATGGTGGTTTGCCCCTAAACTTAACAAATCTTATATTAGAGAACTGTCAGAATCTCAACTCCCTACCAAATACAATGAATGAGCTTACATCGATTCAGAATCTGAAGATAGAAGATTGTCCAGGCATCAAATCCATTCCAGATGGGGGTTTTCCTCCAAACTTAACAAATCTTGAATTAGACGGTGAGCATCTGAAGCAACCGGCAGTGAAACGGGGCATCCGCAATCTTACCTCTCTTCAAAGCTTTAGCATTTATTACACGAGTCATCCTCTTCTGGATATTGTGCTTCCTTCTTCTTTAACATATCTACGGATAGAAAATGCAAAGAATCTGAAATCCATACCCAGAGGGCTCCTCCAAAACCTCAACTCTCTTCAATATTTAGTTATTTGGAGTTGCCCAAAGCTACGGTCCTTGCCGAGGAAAGGCCTGCCTCCGTCGCTTGGACATCTCAACATCCGTGGGTGTCCGCTTCTAAAACGACAACGCTTTGAGGAGAAAGGAGAATATTGGTCTCTCACCCGTACCATCCCTCGCGTCGTAATAAATGGTGATGAGGTAAAACCTAGATTCAAACTCACACTCTGATGTAGAGACAAACAAGGATAGCCTCTTCTTCTTCTTCTTCTTCTAATTGTTGGAAGCTAACTTTTCTTACACATATCCATCAGCTATAAGCAAAGAATCTGAAATCCATACCTAGTGGGCTCTTCGAAAACCTCAACTCTCTTCAAGATTTATGGATTTTGGGGTGCCCAAAGCTACGGTCCTTGCCGAGAAAAGGACTGCCTCCGTCGTTTGGATTTCTCTGGATCTCTAACTGTCCGCTTGTAAAACGACAACGCTTTGAGGAGAAAGGAGAATATTGGTCTCTCACCCGTACCATCCCTCACGTCGAAACACATACAAACAAGGATAGCTTCCTCTTCTTCTTCTTCTTCTAATTGTTGGAAGCTAACTTTTCTTACACATATCCATCAGCTATAACCACCATAGCCAATTGTAAGTTAAGTGAAATTTGGAATGAAGCTACAGACTTATTATTGAGGTATATTCTTTCCTTTTTTAATAGCTTAAATTATATATGCATATATTGTTGCACTACTTCTCTATTTATTGATAAATTTAAATTTGGAGAGCTTGATTCCCTTTCCCAACTTAAAATTATTTTCTTCTGAATTATGGTCCTAAAATGGTTTATACTTTCATTTTGTTTTTTCAGATTGTTGGAAAGTGAATTTGAGTGTTTTGCACTAGGCATTAAGGATGGTTTCCTTGGGAATTTCCAAATATGTTGATGAATCCACAGTAGAAATGTTCAGGAACAAATTTCTCCTGGTACCCGTCATAGCCATAGCAACAAATTTCTCCTGGTAGCGTCTTTTCAGTTATAATTTCCAAAGATATATGTACTATGCAATTTGTATATCTTAATGACTTTATCAAGGCTATGCTTTTCTTTTTCTTATTGAATTTAAGATGTTTGTCGTAGAGAAAACATGCACCTATCTCATGATCGACGAATTGTTGATGTTCTTTAATGCTTTCTATCAGGGTTTTGAAGTTGCTATTACAGCAGGGGCCAAGGAAGTAACCGCAGCTGCCTCCAGAGTCTTTTTCAAAGTCAAAAACAAAGTCAAATATTGAAGATAGTCTTACTCATTGCTATATGATGCTTTTTCTACTGCAAGAGAGCTTTCAATTCATGTTGGTGGGTAGGTTACTAACTACCGTTGAAATTGCTCTATATTCCTTGGGAGGAAAGAGAAGGAAAAGAGGGTAGAAAAGTTAGTCTTATTTCTTCCTATTGAATTCTCAATTAGTTTAGTCTTCAACTTTGTAGATACATATCATGTGTCATGGGTTGCCCTGTAGAAGTAATGGTGCCTCCATCAAAATTTGCATCTGTGGCCAGACAACTTTGTGATATGGGTTGCTATGAAATTTCTCTTGGTGATACAACTGGTGTTGTCACACCTGGTAATGGTTAAAACTGTTTTCTGTTTGGAATCCCACATTATTTGTTTGTATCTTATCTTGGGGTGGGGGCGTGGCAGTGGGGGTTCTGTTGGTTTATTTTGAAATGTGATAGTGATTTTCATGCACACAAATAACGTGAAGCTTCTTCGAAATTCATTATCTTATATAGGCTAGTTAATTATATGCTTGTTTCAATGTCATAATCTCGAATTTATTATTTTTAATTTTGGGGTTAACTTAGATTTGATATTCTTCTCTTGTGCTATTTTGAAGGAACTGTCATTCAAATGTTTGAAGCTATTCTTTATGTTGTTCCAATTGATAAGCTTGCTGTCCATTTCCATGACACTTATGGGCAAGCCCTTTCAAATATTTTAGCATTTCTCCAAGTATGCATTCTTTCTCATTTTTGATCTCTTATAATTGCTTCTCACCATGTTCATTTTCTTGAGGAGATGATTGCCAGATACATGTCTTTTTGGCTACTACCATTAGTTCAAGTATGCATTACAAGTAAAAATGCTTTCCATGTTTTTACAGATGAGGGGATCAACACCGTGGACTCATAGGTTTCAGGTCTTCGAGGTTATCCATTTAATCCTGAGTTTTATCAGGAAATGTTGCCACTGAGGGTGTTGTTTACATGCTAAATGGACTTTGGAGTAAAACCCAATGTGGATCTTGAGAAACTCATGTCCGCTGGAGATTTTTATCTGTGAGCATTTGGGAAGGACATCAAGTTCAAAGACCACAGTTGCCATGCATCTCAGCCTGTTTCTCTAATGCTGCCATGCATCTCTTCAGTTTCAGGTTAAAAAGAAAAATTAAAACTCTATTCTCTTGGAATCCTTTATCAGAGGCTTGCCTTGTAACTTCAAGAATTCTCCAAATATGTGATTCAATGGATGTCATTACTCCAAAGTCCTTACTGCTTACTTCTCTTCAGCTGCACTCCCTGCTGCACTCCCTGGAGATATTCCTCCAGTCATTATTATTATTATTATTATTATTATTGTCTAGTGTTTTAAAATTTATAGAAATCTTCTACTTCCTTATATTTCCAGATGCAGACATACAACCATCACATTAGCAACTCTAAGCAATCTTTGATATATAATGGTAACATCTCTGCAGTCATAATTTCGGAAAATATGCAATTTGTATCTTAGTGGCTTGATCAAGGCAATGCTTTTCTTATTGAATTTAATTATGGGATTTGGTTTCCCCTATAATGCCTTTATTGTCATCAAATTACCATCATATATCTACAGTTTAAAATTATTCTTCCACTGAAATGTGAAGTCAATTACTCAAAAAATTACTTTATTTTTTTAATAATTTATTCCTTCGCTGGTTGTTTGGCTTGTTAGGAAAGAATGTTTGGCATTGTTCCATAATTTTAATGTATGCTTCATTGCATTATTGCAATGTTTAAACTTAGCATCTGTCTTGTATCTTACTGCATCTGACTGAATTCTTTTGTTTTATTCATTCTTGTTCTTTGTTTATCTGATTCAAGCCAAAGGCAGTTCAACTATTCAAGTACAAAAGCAGAGGTGACAAGAGTATGCATCCAAACTTTTTGACTAGGTATGGCAGCTTGAAGCATAATTTCTGGAAAAATATAAATTGATCTTGTTCCTTAGCTCTTTCATGTGAAGGTGCAAAACATATCATCCTAAAATATGAAAGACGAGTGCAATACCTTAACCTTATCTAAGTCATATTTTCTTGGTTCTATCTAGTCCTGTAACGGGAAGAGAACAATTTTGAAACAACAAGAACATGTTTAGGAGTTCTTCATTGTTGCATCATTTCATAGCAGTAAGGAGATATTTTGTAACATTTCATGAAAAAAGTGCTAAACTTTTTAATTCACACTTTTTGCAGGAAATGTGAATCTTGTAGGAGTTTTTGTGGGAACTTCTGGTACCATATCAATGAAAATTGGAGCCTGTAAATGGTGGGTGGGCTCATGGAGGAGGTGATGGTTATGGTACGTGCTAAAAATCAACAGTGGAAAGTTTCCACTATCTTATTTCTTGTTTCATCCTTAAATTCCAAATTGTTTCTTCATATATTAGGAGGAGATTGTGGTTAAGAAAATCTCTATGGCAAAGGCTATGAAAGAAACAGAGTTGCATCAAGCACTGCTTTATCTAACCATGGACTCATTTGCGGATCATGCCTTGAGATTAAATGTATTTGTGACAAAATTAAATTGGTGCCTGTCACCTGCTGCCAACAGAGATCAATCTTTAGCCACAATGACAGATGACTTCTTCTGTCTAAGAAATTCTAGCATAACTTATGGAACAGGTTGGTGCATCACTATATCATGACACTTGTATCTCTATTAGCTTGTTTAGGGCACACATCTTAACCACGCTTCAAGTTTCTTACAAACAAACAAATTGGTCCTAAGAAATGGAACAGGTGCAAGTTTTCCCCTGTTATGACACTTGGATCTCTATCGGCCTATTTTCAGACATATATAATCGAACAATAAAAAGGTACGTCAAAGCAATCTTGTGCCCAGAAACTAATAAGGCAGGCATCCTAAACAATGTCTTTTACTTGCAGGATTGCTTGGTTAAAAGCTGGTGAAATCGTGTTCATTATGATGGCCATTTGAACTTGAACTATGTGTTATCTGTCTCCACGATGAGGGATAATTGGTGAGGGAGCAAAGCAATGTCTTGGAATTGGGCAGACATTGAGCCAAAACTAAAAGAGCAACTCTCACCTAAATGGTTGAGTCATCTCTTTTGTAGAGGTAGTCCTCCTATGTTAGACTTATCCAAACTGATTTAGTTTCTTGACTAAATCAGATTTTCATAGTTATATCTTGGCCTGTATGTGCAGGAGAACGTGTTGCACCATATCAGATTTTCATAGTTATATCTTGGCCAGTATGTGCAAGGGAACATGTTGCACCGTTTCACCACAGTAAGCAGATATTTTGTATCATTTCATCAAAAAAAGTGCTGAACCTTTAATTCCCACTTTTGGAGGAAATGTGAATGTTTTAGGAGTTTTTGTTGGAACTTGTGCTACCATATCAAGGACAATTTGAGCATGTAAATGGTGGATGGACTAATGCTCCTGGAGGTTTTGATGCTTATAATATAATGGGTAATGGTCGACACTGCAATGTTTTCACTATCTTCTCAGTTGGGGGACAAAAATTGGTGTCTACTGCCTGCTGCCTGTTGTCTGCTGTCTGCTGGGATCCATCTTAGCCACACAACAAACTTGTTCCTGGCATACAATTCTTTACCAGGCAACGGAACAGGCTGGTGCATCCTTGCCTCTGTTATGACAATTGGATCAATATCAGCCTGCTCTTCTCTGACACATCTTATAATCAAACAGTAAAAGGTAAGACAAAGCAATATTGTGTCCGGAAACTAATAGGGCACGCATTCTAAACAAGAGGAGTGCTAGGGGCAGTCGCCTTCTGCACTCTCCGGCCAACACTTTCACTTTTATTGGGCCACGTTATTCTGGTCGGAAAGAGGATGCACTTGAACGCCTGAAACGAGCTTACGTGGCCCAATGAAAGGGGAAGTGTTGGCCGGAGAGTGCAAGAGGCGAGTGCCCCTAGCACTGCTCTTCTAAACAATGCCATCTTGCATTCTAGCTGAAACAGTTCAGTGTGAATGTGGTACTGTACATTCTTTAGCACCAAATCTGGCATGGTTCCACACTTTTCAGGTTATTGGAATTATGTTCAAATTTGTTTAACTTAATTTTGTATTAGACAATGGAAGATGACAACGATAAAAATCCAGGTCATGGCCACCGAATTGGAGGTGCATAAATGTCATGTTTGAACTATCACTAGAGAATGGATCAGAACATTACCTGTTACTTTAGTAAACTCTTGTTTGAAATTTGAAACAATATATTTTTTTTGCCTTTTTCTTTTGTTTAATTTATTTTGAATTGCACAATAAAACTCTTATCCTTCAGTTTGTTTCACTTTAATTTTTATGTAATTTGTATTTAAAATTTTTTATTTTTATTAAAAAATAGTAATATTTGAATTATTAAGACCGTTAATAAAAACGTTTTATTCTAATGTCGGCCTATCAGGTGAGCCTATCCATGTAAGGCGGCCCCCACTACTTGGTCTCTCGGTTTAGGGCATAATATTTGGTATTACAGTTGAAATTTTTGTGATAACAAATAGATTATGGTAGTATAATCAGATATTTTTTTAAGGGAACAAAATGAAATTTTGATCAAGAAACACTATATTTCTGCAATTCAACTGAAAAGTTAATGCAAAGAAAATTTTTTTAAAAAGAAATTTTAAATAACATATGTTTATTTTAATGATGAATTAATGTTCTTAACTTGGCAGCACAACCTGC
>BPVZ01000191.1:289560-300876 GCA_020521535.1 Rubroshorea leprosula | reverse complement strand
AAATAAATTACATTATTTATATACTTTATTATAAAAAGATATCATCTATAAATACGTGATCCGAGAAGTAAAATGAACCAGTATGCAACTTTGCATCCTTTTTTTACCACTAATTTCACACTTTGACTTGTCTTTTTCTATGCAAGCACCTTCCAGGAAAGATGTCCACACCTTTTTGCTCATCAACACCCCTGCATTATTGAGTCACCTATTACCTTCAAATTCCTTGCTTCTTCTTTTTCATCCCGACCCATCCTCACTCTCTTAATTTCATCGATCTTTCCAGCATAAAACTTTCCTCTTTTGGATGTTCTATTGCTGCTAAATCTTCTTGTTCAAACGCATCTCCACTTGCATATTCTGATCCGATCCAGTTAGCATTCAGAAGCAAAGCTTAAGGCAAGGGAGGTATGTACGTAAATATATTATATGTTTATGCTACTAATTTATCTCCATATGTTTTTGCTTCTTATACCTATTACAGTAGAACATCTCAGAGAGAGTTGCAACTTTCTCATTAATACTGATTTGTTGCTTTTTATCTAAGCGTTACAACATCATGAAATTATTTTAGTTACAAATAACTCAATCACTTCTAATGTAATTAATCAATATAATTCACGTTAATCTCCTTAAAATAATTTTATTGGAAAAACTAACACGAAAATGATCAAACGATATTGGCAAAAATGAAATTACCACCTCTATTTAATTTTAGTAGTGCTATGTTGATCTTTTAATTTTTTGAAACATTAATTTTAAATAAAAATTTAATATATTATATAAAGTATAAACATAATTATATTACATTTATGTTTCTTGTATGTGATTACTTTAGAACATCTCGGATTTGCGTTCGCGCGAATATTCAACATTGATTTGCTTCTTCTCAAGACTTGTAACACAATTATATTCCCCTCGTTAATAAGGATCGAAACATAATTATCTTCGATCCACCTAGAGAGTTGCTCCCTTTGTTTCCATTTAATTAACGTTATGTTTCGTTTCACACATATTAAGAAATCAAATTAATGACTTTAAATTAAAGTTACAATTTTATCCCTTTATATTATCAACACTAACTCAAAAATAGAGCCTTCAATTAATGAATTGGTGTGGGTAAATTTGGAAAAAGAAAATTAATGATCCGTTAATTATTTATTGAAATGCAACGTATAAAAACACTTTCTCAAAATGTTAGTTAAATTGAAAGAGAGGGAGTACAATGATTAGGGGTAAATGAAGTAATATAAATTTATTTAACTTGTGCTTTTAATTTACATGATTTTAATTGGTGATTGATAAAATTAAAATTAAATTTTATTTTTTAATATTAATTATTAAAAAAATATAAAATTAATACAATCTTAATCTTTGCTCCAAAAAAAAACTCATCAAGTATTTTGAGCCATAAATATTATTGTATTTTTTTTAAGATACTTTTTTAACTGTGTACCCCAAAATCAAAATGAGAGAACTACAAAAGCTGAGGGAGTAGTAGAATGGTAGATGAGCAATAATTTCATGCCTGTAATTTGTTTTGGGTTCAGCCTTTTCTGATGTCTAATGGCTTTGTTATTTTACTGTGCACCAGGTACCCTTGCCCTTTGGATCCTTTTTTAGCATTGACTTCTAGGATCAGCATTGTTGAGTTTAAGTTGCCTAATTTCAAGTTCTTCGCTTCTTCAAGTTCGATCCATTCCGAACTCTCCTCATCTTTGTCCAGCTACTTCACTCAGAGTTACCATTTCAGAAGTACAACTAAAGGCAAAGGTATATTTAATTTTTTTTACTTCTATTTTTGTTTCTCTCTTGGTTAGCAGTAGCACACATCTCGTATATTTTTTAGCACCGACTCCCAGTACCAGTATACTTGAGTTTGAATTGCCTAACTTCAAATTCATTGCTTTTTCTCCAATCCAAATTCTCTTTATATCTTTCTCCAGCAAGCATAGAACTCCAACTCTCTTTTAAACAGATTATGAAACGCCAATACTTATATTATTAGTAGTAGTATTTACAACCATCATACAAAAAGCAAAAAATAGTAGTAGTATTTACCTTTGTTATGATCTATTGATGTGGAAAATAATTTCAAATATTTATTTCATCCTTTCAGATCAAATTAGTTGTTCCAACACAATGGAAGCCCTGTCTATGGTTGCTCAACCTCTTTTGTCAGCTACTTTTGATTGGATGCTCCAGAAGTTGGATGGTTTCATTTCCAGCAATTCTCAGGGATTACAGGAAGAGGTCCATGCTAATTTGAGAAAATGGAGGACCTTGCTACCGCAAATCCGTGGTTTGCTCAGAGATGCAGAAGAGAAGCAACTCTATGAAAATTTCGTGAAGATCTGGCTTGATGATCTCAATGACTTGGCTTACGATATGGAGGACATTTTTGAGGAATTAAAGGCTGGTATTGATGTTCAGTGGAGCAGCTTGATAGCAGAACCTCAACAAGCCACTAGCAGCAAATTTATCCCAACTACATGCTTCTCTTGTTTCAAAGGCAACAATTTCATGTTTGATTCCCAAACCATTTCTAAGGTGAAGGATATTTCTGAGAGGTTGAACAACTTGGTTGACCAATCCATCACACTTGGCCTAGCAAGTTTAAGAGCGCAAGCTGGAGAGCGGCCCAACAGAGTAGATGCAATAAGGATCACCACTTCTCTGCCTGATCCTTATGTTTGTGGTCGGGAGAGTGATAAATCAGATATTCTCCGAGAGGTGCTAGCTGACAGAGGCAGTGATAAAGGATATTCCGTAATTCCCATCGTTGGAATGGGAGGTGTTGGAAAGACAACATTGGCTCGATGTATTTACAATGAGGTGGGGGGAAGCTTTTACCCCAAAGTTTGGGTCTGTGTTTCTGATCAATTCAATATTTTGAGCATAACAGGATCAATTTTAAAGGCAGTATCTAATGACCAGTGTGATTTGAAAGATCTAAATCTGCTTCAAGAAAGATTGAGGGAAAAATTATCTTATAAGAAGTTTCTTCTTGTTCTGGATGATGTTTGGAATGAAGGCTCAGTTCCATGGGACACCCTGCAAAAACCTTTTCAATTAGGATCAGCTGGAAGCAAAATAATTGTTACAACTCGTAACGAGAATGTTGTAAAAACCATGGATAGGAAAGCCAAGATTCACCGGTTAAAACTATTAGAATTTGAACAATGCTTGCCAATTCTAGCTCAGCAGGCATTAGGAGAGAAGAACTTTGGTGCACATCCAAATTTGAAAGAAGTTGGTGAAGAAATCGTTAAAAAGTGCAATGGATTGCCGTTGGTTGCCAGAGTCACAGGGGGCCTCTTACAACGTTCGCTTGACCGGGAATATTGGAAATACATAAACAATAAAATGTTGAATTTACAAGCACAGGAAAGTGGGATTCTACCAGTGTTGATGCTGAGCTACCATGATCTTCCTTTTTATTTGAAGCAATGTTTTGCATATTGTGCTTTGTTCCCTAAAGACTACCCATTTAAGAAGGATGAGTTAGTTATGTTGTGGATGGCAGAAGGACTCTTGTGGCAAAAACCGGGAGATCAAAATATATTGGAAGAAATCGGGCATCAATATTTTTGTGAGTTACTTTCAAGATCATTTTTTGAGCAGTCTAGTGGGAATGAATTAGAGTATGTAATGCACGATCTCATACATGATTTGGCTCAATTTGTTGCTGGAAGAACATGCCACAACCTACAGAATATGTTGGAGGTTGATAAGAAATCTGAGGTGAAAATTGAGAAGGTTCGACATTTATCATTCCATTGTAGTTTTTTTGACGTCTCTGAGAAATTTGAAGTTCTGAATGAAATGAAGAGTTTACGAACACTCATTGTTGCTAATCCAAAAGCTCGTGGGTGCTTTTTGGCAAAGACAGTGGTGCTTGATTGGATACCAAAATTAAGAAGCTTAAGGGCATTATCTCTCAAGGGTTATCATATAAGAAAGCTACCAGATTCAATCAGGGATTTAAAATGTTTAAAGTACCTTGATTTGTCTGAAACTAGGATACAAAGTCTACCTGAATCAATAGTTTTCCTCCTCCAATTACAAACATTGTTGTTATTCAACTGCAAAAGCTTTTCAAAGTTTCCTGTGAAAATTGGGAACTTAATTAACCTCCATCATCTAGACATTAGGGGAACAGATTCCTTGAAAGAGATGCCATCCAGAATAGCTAATCTCAAAGATCTGTTGACACTGAGCAAATTCATTGTGGGGAAGGAAAATGGATCAATTAAATTATCTGATTTGGAGAACCTTTCACAACTTAAAGGAGAATTATCTATTCTAGATTTGCATAATGTATTGGATGTTCATGATGCTAGGAAGGCCAGCCTGGACAAGATTGATGGTCTTGATTGGTTGCTCTTGCAATGGACTTCTGAAGTTGGCAGTTCTAGGAATGAAGACAGGGAAATGGAGGTCCTTAGCTGGTTAAAACCACATCTAAAATTGAAAAGTCTCTCAATTATTTGCTATGGTGGCAAGGAATTCCCCTCCTGGATTAGTTGTCCGTTATTTTCTAATTTATCATACTTGAAGCTGTGCAAGTGTAGAAGAAGCACTTCGTTACCATCACTGGGGCAATTACCAGCACTCAAAGAATTGATAGTGGAAGGCATGGATGCAATAGAAACAGTGGATTATATGTTTTATGGGCATGGCACTTTTCAATCTCTTGAGAAGTTGGAGTTTCGTGACATGTTAGTGTGGGAAGAATGGACTTCTACAACAGGAGGTGGAGTGGGATTCTCATGTCTTCGTGAGCTTGTGATTGAAAATTGTTCTAAGTTGATAGGACAATTACCCAGTCAGTTGTCTTGTGTTATTAATCTTGTGATCAGAAGATGCCCAAAGTTAAGATGCCCATCATCTATGGGTCTTCAGTCACTACAAAAGCTGAATATTGAAGACTGCAATGTGGCCTTTTTGAATAGCTTGGCTGATCTCATCTCTCTTACTAGCTTGGAAATTAAGAGAATTTCAGGACTTGTTTGCTTGGCTAGGAGTTTTATTGAGTCCTTGATAGCAGTTGAGAAGGTGGAGATTAAAGAATGCCTCGAGCTTACTTGTTTGTGGGAGGAAGGTGCCGAGATAGAAAACCTTGCTCGTCTTGAGAAAATGAACATTGAGAGCTGTCCTCTGCTTGTTTCATTGACGGGGAAAGAACATGGCCTTCTTCCTTTCAATCTTAAACATCTCACACTTTCAAGTTGCAAGGCTTTAGAGTCATTAACTGATGCGATGATGATGAAGGTAGATGGAAGCAGTAGCAGCAACAACATGTTGAGACTTGATTCATTAAGCATCTACAATTGTGAGTCTCTCAAGTCTTTACCCACCACCATGGTTAAACACTTGACAATTAATGGATGTGTCAATTTTGAGTCTTTACCAGATGGAGTATTATTGCAAGATGATGGTGACAGCAACAGCAATCTTGAATATTTGAGAATAGAGAGACTTCCTTCTCTAAATTCTGTTGGGAGTGGTCATCTGCCAGCTTCTCTCCAGGAATTTACTGTTGAAGATTGCAAGAGGTTGGAATCATTTCCAGAGAGGATGCTGCAACATTGTACGGGACTTGAATCCATACGAATTGGGGATTGTGAAGTATTGAGAAGCTTATCCCTTGATGGCCTCAGCAATCTTCGTGATTTGAACATTAGAAGGTGTGCAGTTTTAGAATTCTTCCTAGAAATGGGCCTCTCCTTGCCCAATCTTAGGTCTTTGACAATTATAGGTTGCCGAGGGTTGGAGCGCATTCTAGATGGGGGTTTTCCCCCAAACTTAACAGATCTTAAATTAGACGGTGAGCATCTGAAGCAGCCGGCAGTGGAACGGGGCCTCCGCAATCTTACCTCTCTTCAAAGTTTTGGCATTTATAACACGTGTCCTCCTCCGGGAATTGTGCTTCCTCCTTCTTTAATATATGTCGTGATAGCAAATGCAAAGAATCTGAAATCCATACCCAGAGGACTCCTCCAAAACCTCAACTCTCTTGAATATTTAGGGATTTATTGCTGCCCAAAGCTACGGTCCTTGCCGAGGGAAGGCCTGCCTCCGTCGCTTGGATATCTCTGGATCTATGAGTGTCCGCTTCTAAAACGACAACGCTTTGAGGAGAAAGGAGAATATTTGTCTCTCACTCGTACCATCCCTCTCGTCCAAATAGATGATGATGAGGTAAAAACCTACACTCAAACTCACACTCTGATGTAGATACAAACAAGGATAGCCTCTTCTTCTTCTCCTTCTTCTAATTGTTGGAAGCTAACTTTTCTTACACATGTTCATTAGCTATAACCACCAAAGCCAATTGTTACCTGAGTGAAATCTGGAATGAAGGTACAGACTTATTATTGAGGTATATTTCTTTTCTTTTTAATAGCTTAAATTATAATATATCTGCATATATTGTTGCACTACTTCTCTTTTTATTGATAAATTTGGAGAGCTTGATTCCCTTCCCAACTCTTCAGCTTCAAATATTTCCATCTTAAAATTAAGGTGGCGGCTATATTAATGCATCTTACAAAAACAAATAACCATAATACAATGTATTTTTGAGAAAGCTGTCCTTTTATTTTTGTCATTTTTTCTTATACTATTCTTTGGCCTAGGTTGTGATTTGTGAATTTGTTCTTCCTTTTAGATGCATTGTAGAATCGATTGTAAAGTAGTGCAGATTGACAAATTCTTCGAAAAAATAAGTAAATGAGTTTCAAATGTTCTTTTGAAGGAAAATTTAGATGCTGGATGTTAGATTCTATTAAGTTATGTATTCTATCATGCTCTAACAAATGAAAAAGAACCTTGGGGGATGAACTTAGTGAGAAAAGCTTTCTACAATGCACGTTGCTTCGCTAAGGCTAAAGCAGCTAACCTTTTGAATCCAAATTCTTTATCATACTCTTTCCTCAGCAGTATTGCAGCCCATCAAAGCCCTTGCATTGGTGATGCTTGTCGAGGGTTACTAACAGTTTGATCTTAATTAGGTACCATATTACTGCCAGAACAGTACTTGGGAAACCCATATCTTTGGAGATAGCTTCCTTGTAGATACCTCTATGAATTGTGCATCCGGACTCAGTTTGCAAATTGTGTTTGCCGAACCATCTTTACCATGATCTAGGGTGGGCAGCCTGCCAGATAAGCCAGTAGACCAAGCTGTTGTTCTTTGGCAATGTTTAATTCTCAGTTATTTCCAGTTAGCTTAAATAATTGTAAGTGCAACTTTGCAAGAACACCATTTTACTTCTGAATACTATTAAATTCTCTTCTGATTCTAGGTTGCACCTTATTTTTTTCATGTCACTATTTTCTTAATTCATCCCTAACCCACGTAAGTGCAGCATCACTGCTGAAATTCTTAGATGCTGCACCTAATCAGAACACATATTCTACATCACTTTCTAAAAGTCTCTTACTTTAAATGTTTCCTCTTTTTTTTCTTTTTCTTTTTTTTTGCAAGAAATGGATTTGATTAGGGTTTTTTTCTCCAACTTCTCTTGACTTATATTGAAGACAATTTAAGGATATTAAGGCAGATGTCTGGTGTCATGCTACCTTCTAAGTAGGAGGCAACATTTCTGGCAGTAGCTAAGAAATGAACAGTCCAATAATGTTCATCCTTATAGGCAAGTGTAGAGAGCACAAGACAGCTGCACTAACCACTTCTTTGTTTAACTATGGTCTTATTTGGGGATTTAGTTCTGAGATTAATGTAATGTGAAGACAAGAAGAGGTGCCTTTCAATACCCATCATAGTCATAGCAACAAATTTCTCCTGGTAATGCCCAATCCTATTTTATGGCACTTTGATCTCTCAGTCTGTTTCTCTAATGTTGCAATGCATCTCTTCAGTTTCAGGTTAAGACAATTCAACCAAAAGAGGCTTGCCTTGTAAATTTTAAAAATCTCCAATTATGTGATCCTAAGGACATCATCGCTTGGAGTCCTGACTCTTTCTTCTCTTCAGCTGCACTCACTGCAGATATCCCTCAAGGTATTTTATTTTTTTTTATAATTTTATCTAATATGTTAAATGTATGCAAATCTGCTACTTTTTTATATTCCCAGATGCATACATACATTGATCACTTTGGTAACTCTAAACTATCTTTGATATATAGTGGTAATGTCTTCCCAGTCATACTTTCCAAGGATATATGTTTTCTTATTGAATTTAAGATGTTTGTCATAGAGAAAACATGCACCTATCTCATGATCGATAAATTGTTGATGTTCTTTAATGCTTTATATCAGGGTTTTGAAGCTGCTATTGCAGTTGGAGCCAAGGAAGTAGCAGCAGCTGCCTCAGCTTCAGAGTCTTTTTCAAAGTCAAAAACTAAGAAAGCATTGAAGATAGTCTGTCTTATTGTTTTGATGTTATTTCTGTTGCAAGAGAGCTTTAAATACCTGTTTTTGGGTAGGTTACTAACTACCGTTGAAATTGTTGTATATTCCTTAAGAGGAAAAAGGAGGAAAAGTGGGTAGAAAAGTTAGTCTTATTTCTTCCTATTGAATTCTCAATCAGTTTAGTCTTCAACTTTGTTGACATATATCATGTGTCATGGGTTGCCCTGTAGAAGTAATGTTGTTGGCACACCTGATAATGTTTAAAACTGCATTCTGTTCAGAATCCCACGTTATTTCAAAAATAAGTTATGTTATTTCTTTTCCTTTATATCTTATCTTGGGAGAGGGGGTTGGCAAGGGTGCTGTTGGTTTGTGAAACATGACAGTGCTTTTCATGCACACAAATAGCATGAAGCTTCTTCTAAATCCATTATCTGATGCAGGCTCTGATTGATTGTATGCTGGTTTCAATGTGTCATAATCTCATCTCTATTGTTTTTACTTTTGGGTTAACTTAGATTTAGTATTCTTCTTTTGTGCCATGTTGAAGGAACTGTCATTCAATTGCTTGAAGCTGTTCTTGATGTCATTCCAATTGATAAGCTTGCCATCCATTTCCATGACATTTGTGGGTAAGCCCTTTCGAATATTTTAGCATCTCTTCAAGTATGCATTCTTTCTTATTTTCAATCTCTTATGATTGCTTCTCAGTTCTCAACATGCTCATTTTCTTGTCAAGATGATTGTCAGTACATGGCTTTTTGGCTACTGCTATAAGTTGATGGAAATGGATTACAAGTGAAAATGCTTTCCATGTTTTTACTGATGGGGATCAGCATCATGGACTCATTGGTTTCAGGTCTTGGAGGTTATCCATTTAATCCTAGAGTTCTATTAATAAATGTTACCGCTGAGGATGTTGTTTACGTGCTAAATGGACTCGAAGTAAAGACAATTGTAGATCTTGAGAAACTCAAAATGTTCAACAAATATTTTATAGTACATATTATACAACAAGAAATAATTTTTTTTTTTTAAATCTCGTCTTAAGGTTAAAATGTATAAACTCTAATTTAAATTTCAAATTTTTACTAGTTAAAACAATTTTCGAGGCCTAATTTCTCTACTAGTTTTCCACTTATGATCGGGCCCTTTCTAGTCCAAGTCCTGTGCCTTTCACACCTTGAAAGGAATCTAAATAAATGAAAGGACAATAAGACAAATGCCTTGCACCCTGGGGTGATCCCCTTCCTCTAACATACAGAAACATCATTTTCACTTCAATTTTCTTCTTCCTTTCATTATAGGTCAAAGGAATGGTTTGTAATTGTTTTTGTCATTCGCCTTTTTTCTTCAAATGTGCTCAATAATTGCTACTCCTGTTTAGCCTGGAAAATCAGCTTATCCAAAAACACTTGTATTTCTCTTATTTGGTTTGGCTTTGGTTTTTTAATTTTTCGGTTTCATATTTTGCTATGTAAAGTACATGCATACACACTACAGCATGAGTTGAAGAAATTAATGTGTAATATGCGTTTTGGTATTTGCAAGAATTATATAACTGTTATGCTTCTTCATCCTTATTTATTGGACTCCATACAATATCTGGAAATTTGACATTTCTTTTTCCAACTTCGATCGTTCATTGATTAACATGCTGGATTCTTATTATATGAGATTTTGGATTGAAATTAAGCTCCTTGTTTGAGTAATACGAGGAAATTGTACAAAAAAATGCTAATTTAAAGATTATAAAAATCATTATGAATGAATATGAAATCAAAAAAGAATGATGCTATAATAGGCGGAAAAAGATAAACGGAGAGAAATATTGCTTGATATCCAATAGCAAATATCAACTTATAAGCACCACTGAAACGACTCTTTAGGTCTAACAATTTTTTTCAATCCATGGGCTGACCTATTTACCCTTTCCCCATATGATTGCCCTTGTTAACACTACTTGAGTGAAAAGAATTGATTATAAATTTATTTTAATTTTAGCATATTATTTTGAAATTAACACTCATTTTTCATGAAAAAACAGAACAAAATAATTGCATAACTAACAACTTTTTTTGGCTGGAATAATTAATGAAAACGTTTTTAAAATAGATATAGAGACATTATGGAATGATGCAAAAAAATTTGGGCAATTTATGAATTTAAAGTAAAACTTTCCCATCATTCCCCTCGTGGAAACAGGGGAAAGATTGTATAAAAGCAGTAGGTTCTACCACAGAGAGGAGGAAGCAGGTATGCTGGACTTTGGGCTGGCAAAATGGAAAATGGGTACCGAACATACGGCGAGACCTCCCTCATAATCATTCACCTCAGAGAAATTTAAGTTGAACATATGGCTCTCACACAGCTAAAAGAAATAGCAAATACTAACAGAATTATTCAAAAATCTTCAAATCTTATTTTCAGAGGAAATACTGATCAAGTGATAGCATTTAAAAATATATTTATAGTATATTTGTTTGGTCTTACAAATATTTGTGTTTATGAACGTAGTTATTATTATCATTACTATTATTAAGTCAATTCAACTTTTGATTATTTTAAATATTATTTAAAAATATTAATAAATATTACTTATTTTAATTTATTAATTAATAAATATAAATTATTATTCCTTCTATTTCAAAATAATTATCTTTTTTTTTTTACTTTACATTTGTTTTAAATATATTGTTATTTTTTTATTTTTCAATATAGATAAATATTTTTTTTCTACTTTAATCCTATCATTATTTATTCATTTTAATTAATCATCCAATCACCAAAAACCTTTTCTTGCCTTTTATTTTTTTAAAATAGCATTATAAATAAATATAAATATTGTTACAAAATTCTTCATTTAAGGATAAATTTTAAAAATAATAATTATTTTAAGACGAAAGGAATACAATAGTTATTAGTTAATAATTATAA
>BPVZ01000191.1:269302-281187 GCA_020521535.1 Rubroshorea leprosula | reverse complement strand
GTAGCCACTTAATCCAGTCTAATTGGGAAAAACATTGTAGAGAAAATGTTTTTTTTAAAAAAAAAAAAAAATCAGAAATTCAATTCTTTTTCTTGGTTTAAGTCAATTTTTCTAATGTCTTTCGTTATTTTTTTCAAAATTGCCGAAGTCCTTTTTATTCGTCAAAATCATCATTATTGAGTTTGAGTAGTCTAGTTTCAAAGTAGAACTTCCAAATTCATGATAAATTATTTTTTAAAATTATTGATGAAAACAAATAATTTATTATTTAATATGTGATGTTATCATATATAAAAAATTCATCTGCTACCTAAAAATGTGTTTAACAAAAAAAAAAAAAAATTAACGTGTAACAAAATGCCCCAAGATTTCTGCTTCTCAAAGAGATGCAGAAAGAGATGAAAGATATAAAGCTTCCAAATTCTCTGTTAATCTCTAGATTTTTTTTCCATGTAGTTAGCACATCTCAGATCCCACAAGATTTCTGCATCTCAAAAATTTCTAAAGCTACAATCAATTTTTTTTTTTTAACAAAAGAAAAATTTATAAAGCTATTGCTAGATCTTTTATTAATAAAAAATTTCTAACATACTTATACCTTTATTAGTTTTCTTAGCAAGGTAGCTATCTGTAGAAAGACCTACTAAACAACTTTTTATCCTCAGCCACAGGATAAAATGCCCCCAATTATTTTGCTCCTGTAAAGGACCGAACCCCTATTTCAAAGTTTAACCAGATTATGAACGTCAATACTTACATATTATTATGGTAATAGTATTTACTCCCATAAAAAAAATAGTAGTGGTATTTACTTTGTTTTGATCTATTGATATCGATAATAATTTCAAATATTCGCTTCATTATTTCAGATCAAATTAGTTGTTCAAACACAATGGAACCCATCCTGTCCGTGGTTGCTGAACCTCTTTTGTCAGCTACTTTTGTTTGGATGCTCCAGAAGTTGGGTGGTGTCATTTCCAGCAATTCTCAGGGATTACAGGAAGAGGTCCTTGATAATTTGAAAAATTGGAGGACCTTGCTACCGCAAATCTGTGGTTTGCTCAGACATGCAGAAGAGAAGGAACTCTATGACAATTTCGTGAAGATCTGGCTTGATGATCTCAAGGACTTGGCTTATGATATGGAGGACGTTTTTGAGGAATTAAAGGCTGATATTGATGTTCAGTGGAGCAACTTGATAGCAAAACCTCAACAAGCCAGCAGCAGCAAATTTATCCCACCTACATGCTTCTCTTGTTTCAAAGGCAATGATTTCAAGTTTGATTCCGACATTACTTCTAAGGTGAAGGATATTTCTAACAGGTTGAAAGGCATGGTAGACACATCCACTGCACTAGGACTAGTGAGTTTAAAAGTGCAAGTTCGAGAACGGCCCAATAGAGGAGATGCAGTAAGGCTCACCACTTCTCTGCCTGATTCTCATGTTTGTGGTCGAGAGAGTGACAAAGCAGACATTCTTCGGGAGTTGTTCAATGATGAAGGGAGTGATAAAGGATATTCTGTAATTCCCATTGTTGGAATGGGAGGTGTTGGAAAAACAACATTGGCTCGACTTGTTTACAATGAGGTGAAAGAGGGATGCTTTGAACCTAAAGTATGGGTTTGTGTGTCCAATCAATTCGATATTTTGAGCATAACAAGAAGAATTTTAGAGGCAGTATCTAATGACCGGCGTGATTTGAAGGATCTTAATCTGCTTCAGGAAGAATTGAAGGAAAAATTATCTTCTAAGAAGTTTCTTCTTGTTTTGGATGACGTTTGGAATGACGTCCACCAAGAATGGGAGACCCTGCAAAAACCTTTCAAATCAGGATTAGCTGGAAGCAAAATAATAGTCACAACTCGTAATGAGCGTGTTGCAGTAATCATGGGTGGGAAAGACAAGATTTGCCAGCTAAAAGAATTAGAATTTGAACAATGCTTGCCAATTTTAGCTCGGCATGCCTTAGGAGAAGAAAACTTTGATGCACATGGAAGTTTGAAAGAAGTTGGAGAAGAAATTGTTAAAAGGTGCAACGGATTGCCATTGGTTGCCGAAGTCCTAGGGGGTCTCTTATGTGGTAAGCCTGAAGTTGAAGATTGGAAATACATATTAAACAATAAAATGTTGAATTTGCAAGTGGGCAAAAACGGGATTTTGCCACCCTTGATGCTGAGCTACCATGATCTTCCTTCTTATTTGAAGCAATGTTTTGCATGTTGTGCTTTGTTTCCTAAGGACTACCCATTTAAGGAGGATGAGTTAGTTATGTTGTGGATGGCAGAGGGACTCTTGCAGCAACAACCGGGGGAGCAAAATAGATTGGAAGAAATTGGGCATCAATATTTCCGTGAGTTACTTTCAAAATCGTTTTTTCAGCAGTCAAGTGGGAATGAATTAGAGTATGTAATGCATGATCTAATACATGATTTAGCTCAATTTGTTGCTGGAAGAACATGCTACAACCTAGATGTTATCTTGAAGGATAATAAGAAACTTGAAGTGCAATTTGAGAAGGTCCGTCATTTATCATTCCCCTGTGATAATTATGGTATCTCTGAGAAATTCAAAGTTTTGAATGAAATGAAGAGTTTACGGACGATGATTCCTGCTAATCCAGAAGCTGCTTGGTGCCATTTATCAAAGACAGTGGTGCTTGATTGGATACCAAAATTAAGGTGCTTAAGGGCATTATCTCTTCAAGGTTATCAGATAAGAAAACTACCAGATTCAATCAGAGATTTAAAATGTTTAAAGTACATTAATTTGTCTGAAACTAGGATACAAAGTCTACCTGAATCAATAGTTTTCCTCCTCCAGTTACAGACATTGTTGTTATTCAACTGTAGAAGCTTTTCAAAGTTTCCTGTGGAAATTGGGAACTTAATTAACCTCCATCATCTGGACATTAGGGGAACAGATTCCTTGAAAGAGATGCCATCCGGAATAGCTAATCTCAAAGATCTGTTGACACTGGGCAAATTCATTGTGGGGAAGGAAAATGGATCGATGAAATTATCTGATTTGAATAACTTTTTGCAGCTGGAAGGAGCACTCTCTATTCTAGATTTGCATAATGTATTGGATGTTCATGATGCTAGGAAGGCCAGCCTGGACAAGATTGATGGTCTTGATTGGTTGCTCTTGCAATGGACTTCTGAATTTAGCAATTCTAGGAATGAAGACAAGGAAATGGAGGTCCTTAGCAGGTTAAAACCACATCTAAAATTGAAAAGTCTCTCAATTATTTGCTATGGTGGCAAGGAATTCCCGTCCTGGTTTAGTTGTCCGTCATTTTCTCATTTATCATACTTGAAGCTGTGCAAGTGTAGAAGAAGCACTTCGTTACCATCACTGGGGCAATTACCAGCACTCAAAGAATTGATTGTGGAAGGCATGGATGCAATAGAAACGGCTGATTCTAAGTTTTATGGGCATGGCACTTTTCAAGCTCTTGAGAAGCTGAAGTTTCGTGACATGTTAGCTTGGCAGGAATGGACTTCAACAACAGAAGGTGGAGTGGGATTCCAATGTCTTTGTGAGCTTGTGATTGAAAATTGTCCTGTATTGATGGGAGAATTACCGAGCCACTTGTCTTGTCTTATAAGTCTTGTGATCAGAAGATGCCCAGAATTAAGATGCCCATCATCATCCATGAGTCTTCAATCACTACAAAAGCTGAATATTGAAGACTGTAATGCGGCCCTTTTAAATAGCATGGCTGATCTCACCTCTCTTACTGGCTTGGAAATTAAGAGAATTTCAGAACTGGTTTGCTTGCGTAAGAGTTTTATTGAGTCCTTGATAGCAGTTGAGAAGCTGGAGATTGAAGAATGCCCTGAGCTTACTTGTTTATGGGAGGAAGGTGCTGAGGTACAAAACCTTGCTTGTCTTGAGAAAATGAACATTAAAGGCTGTCCTCTTCTTGTTTCATTGACGGGGAAAGAACAGGGCCTTCTTCCTTTCAATCTTAAACGTCTCACCCTCTCAAGCTGCAAGGCTCTAGAGTCATTGACTGATGCGATGATGATGAAGGTAGATGGAAGCAGTAGCAGCAACAACATGTTGAGACTTGAATCATTAAGCATCTACAATTGTGATTCTCTCAAGTCTTTACCCACCACCACGGTTAAACACTTGACAATTAATAAATGTGCAAATTTTGCGTCTTTACCAGATGGAGTATTATTGCAAGATGATGGTGACAGCAATAGCAATCTTGAATCTTTGACAATAGATGGACTTCCATCTCTAAATTCTGTTGGGAGTGGTCGTCTGCCCGCTTCTCTCAAGGTATTTATTGTTGACGATTGCAAGAGGTTGGAATCATTTCCAGAGAGGATGCTGCAACATTGTACGGAAGTTGAATGCATTCGAATTGTGGATTGTGAAGTATTGAGAAGCTTGTCACTTGATGGCCTCAGCAATCTTCGTGCTTTGAACATTAGAAGGTGTGCAGTTTTAGAATTCTTCCCAGAAATGGGCCTCTCCTTGCCCAATCTTAGGTCTTTGACAATTGTAGACTGTCCAGGGTTGGAGGGCATTCTAGATGGGGGTTTTCCCCCAAACTTAACAGATCTTTACTTAGACTTTGAGCATCTGAAGCAGCCGGTAGTGAAACGGGGCCTCCGCAATCTTACCTCTCTTCAAAGCTTTAGCATTTATAACACGTGTCATCCTCTTCTGGATATTGTGCTTCCTTCTTCTTTAACATCTCTATACATAGAAAATGCAAAGAATCTGAAATCCATACCCAGAGGGCTCCTCCAAAACCTCAACTCTCTTCAATCTTTATGGATTTGGGACTGCCCAAAGCTACGGTCCTTGCCGAGGGAAGGCCTGCCTCCGTCGCTTGGATTTCTCACGATCGTTCGGTGTCCACATCTAAAACTTCAACGCTTTGAGGAGAAAGGAGAATATTGGTCTCTCACCCGTACCATCCCTCGCGTCCAAATAGATTTATATGAGGTAAAACCTACACTCAAACTCACACTCTGATGTAGAGACAAACAAGGATAGCCTCTTCTTCTTCTTCTTCTAATTGTTGGAAGCTAACTTTTCTTACACATATTCATCAGCTATAACCACCAAAGCCAATTGTTACCTAAGCGAAATCTGGAATGAAGATACAGACTTATTACTGAGGTATATTCTTTTCTTTTTAATAGCTTAAATTATAATATATCTGCATATTGTTACACTACTTCTCTTTTTATTGATAAATTTGGAGAGCTTGTGATTAATGCATCTTAAAATTAAGGAGGCGGCTATATTAATGCATCTTACAGAAGCAAATAACAATAATAGGATGTATTGTTGAGAATGCTGTCTTTTAATTGTTGTCATTTTTTCTTATACTATTCTTTGGCCTAGGTTGTGATTTGTGAATTTGTTCTTCCGTTTAGATGCATTGTAGAATTGATTGTAAAGTAGTGCAGATTGACAAATTCTTTGAAAATATAAGTAAATGAGTTTCGAATGTTCTTTTCAAAGGAAAGATTAGATGCTGGATGTTAGGTTATATTAAGCTATGTGTTCTATCATGCTTCAGCAAATAAAAAAGAATATTGGGGGATGAAATAAGTGAGAAAAGCTTTCTATAAGCATGCACCTTGCTCTGCTAAGGATTTGCACATCGATTTACCTCCCTGAACGCTAAAGTAGCTAACCTTTTGAATCCACTTAAAATTCTGTATCAATCTCTTTCCTCAGCAGTATGCAGCCCATCAAAGCCCTTGCATTGGTAATGCTTGTCGAGGGTTACTAACAGTTCTATCTTAATTAGGTACCATATTACTACCAGAACACTACTTGGGAAACCTATATTTTTGGAGATAGCTTCCTTGTAGATACCATGATTCTTGTGCCCGGGCTCAGTTTGCGAATTGTGTGTGCAGAACCAACTTTTCCATTTGATCTAGGGTGGGGAGCCGACCAGACAGGCCAGTAGACCAAGTTGTTGTTCTTTGGCAATGTTTAATTCTCAGTTATGTCCAGTTAGCTTAAACAATTGTAAGTGCAACTTTGCAAGAACACCATTTTACTTGTAAATACTATAAAATCGTCCTCTAGTTCTAAGTTGCACCTTATTTTTTTTTATCTCACTGTTTTCTTAATTCATCCCCAACTGATGTAAGTGCAACATCACTGTTGAAATTCTTAGATGCTGCACCTAATAAGAAGACATATTCTACATCACTTTCTAAAAGTCTCTTACTTTAAATGTCCCCACCCCCCCTTTTTTTGCAAGAAATGGATCTGATTCGGGTTTTTTTCTCCAACTTCTCTTAACTTATATTAAAGACAATTTAAGGATATGAAGACAGATGTCTGGTGTCATGCTACCTTCTGAGTAGGAGGCAACATTTCTGGCAGTAGCTAAGAAATAAACAGTCCAATAATGGTCATCCTTACAGGCAAGCGTAGAGAGCAAAAAACAGCTGCATTGACCACTTCTTTGTTTAACTATGGTCTTATTTGGGGATTTAGTTTTGACATTAATGTAATGTGAAGACAACAAGAGGCGCCTCTGGGTACCCATCATGGTCATAGCAACAAATTTCTCCTGGTAATGCACAATCCTCTTTTATGACACTTTGATCTCTCTCAGTCTGTTTCTCTAATGCTGCAATGCATCTCTTCAGTTTCAGGTTAAGACAATTCAACTATAAAAGGCTTGCCTTGTAAATTTTAAAAATCTCCAATTATGTGATCCTATGGACGTCATTGCTTGGAAGTCCTGACTGCTTTCTTCTCTTCAACTGCACTCACTGCAGATATCCATCAAGGTTGTTGTTATTGTTGTTGTTGTTTTCTTCTTTTTTTTTAATCTAATATGTTAAATGTATGCAAATCTGCTCGTTTTTTATATTTCCAGATGCATACATACATTGATCACTTTGGTAACTCTATACTATCTTTGATATATATATTGGTAACATCTTCCCAGTCATAGTTTCCAAAGATATATGTTTTCTTATTGAATTTAAGATGTTTGTCATAGAGAAAACATGCACCTATCTCATGATCGACGAATTGTTGATGTTCTTTAATGGTTTATATCAGGGTTTTGAAGCTGCTATTGCAGTTGGAGCCAAGGAAGTAGCTGCAGCTGCCTCTGCTTCAGAGTCTTTTTCAAAGTCAAAAACAAAGAAAGCATTGAAGAGAATCTTACTTACTGTTTTGATGTTATTTCTGCTGCAAGAGAGCTTTCAATACCTGTTTTTAGGTAGGTTACTAACTACAATTGAAATTGTTGTATATTCCTTAAGAGGAAAATGGAGGAAAAACGGGTAGAAAAGTTAGTCTTATTTCTTCCTATTGAATTCTCAATCAATTTAGTCTTCAACTTTGTAGACATTTATCATGTGTCTTGGGTTGCCCTGTAGAAGTAATGTTGTTGGCACACCTAATAATGTTTAAAACTGCATTCTGTTCAGAATCCCACTTTATTTCAAAGATAAGTTATGTTATTTCTATTCCTTTATATATCTTGGGAGAGAGGGTTGGAAAGGGTGCTGTTGGTATGTGAAACATGACAGTGATTTTCATGCACACAAATAGCATGAAGCTTCTTCTAACTCCATTATCTGATACAAGCTCTGATTGCTTGTATGCTGGTTTCAATGTGTCATAATCTCATCTCTATTATTTTTACTTTTGGGTTTAACTTAGATTTTTAGTATTTTTCTTTTGTGCCATGTTGAAGGAACTGTCATTCAATTGCTTAAAGCTGTTCTTGATGTCGTTCCAATTGATAAGCTTGCTGTAAGTTATGTTATTTCTTTTCCTTTATATCTTATACTGGGAGAGGGCGTTGGGGGCCACTGTTGGTTTGTTTTGAAACATGATAGTGATTTTCATGCACACAAATAGCATGAAGCTTCTCTAAACCCATTATCTGATACATGTTGAATGATTGTAAGTTGGTTTCAATGAGTCATAATCTCAAATTTATTATTTTTACCTTTGTGGTTAAGTTAGATTTGATATTCCTTTTTTGTGCCATGTTGAAGAACTATCTTTCAAATGCATGAAGCTGTTCTTGATGTTGTTCCAATTGATAAGCTTGCTGTCCATTTCCAAGACATTTATGGGCAAGCCCTTTCAAATATTTTAGCATCTCTGCAAGTATGCATTCTTTCTCATTTTCAATCTCTTATGATTGCTTCTCAACATGTTCATTTTCTTGTCAAGATGATTGTCAAACACATGTCTTTTTGGCTACTGCTATAAGTTCATGCACGCATTACAAGTGAAAATGCTTTCCATGTTTTTATAGATGGGGGGATCAGTACCGTAGTTCATGGACTCATCAGTTTCAGGTCATGGAGGTTATCCATTTAACCCTAGAGTTTTATCAGGAAATGTTGCCACTGAGGATGTTGTTTACATGCTAAATGGACTTGGGGTAAAAACCAATGTGGATCTTGAGAAACTCATATCTGCTGTAGATCTTATATTTGAGCATTTGGGAAGGACATCAAGTTCGAAGACCACAGCTGCCTTGAGTAGGGAAGCAAAGTCTTGTGCTCTCAGTACTTCCTACCAGGATTTGTAGCAGTTAAAGACAATGACTTGTTTCAGGGTGCAACTTTGACATAAATGACACATTGAAACCTTGGATTGCTTAGGTTTTGTTCATGTTGAATAGGAAATTTGTGAGAGCAACGATTATTTCAAATTCTAATAGAATATTATGTGACTAATTCCAAAGTCATTCTAACACAAAGAAAGTTAAGCTGGAAGAAAACAAAGCTACAGTTCTTTTTATTGAATTTTATTAATTTCAACAAAACAAATGAACAAATGACATAAACCAAAAAATGAATGGCAGAAGAAACGTGGCATTGGTTTGAAGAAAGCAGAAGAAACAATTCAAAACTTGTGTTAAACCTAGACAAATGTTTTAGTAGGGGGAGTAAGAGTGTGACGCCTTATTACATTGTATAAATAACAAACAATTCAAAGAGTGTGAAGAACATAAATTAACGAGTTCATGATCCTTTTTTTGCCTATAAATAGCAAATGGACTTTGTGTATCAGTCATTTAAGACAGCATATTTTTCATCCTCCTGTCACTATTTTTCTCCTGTTTCTGATGTTAATTGTTGACCGTATGATTAGCTTCAACTTGATGCACTATGGTTTAGGATTTCAAAGCTACCGTATGTGATGAATTTTAGGTAATCATATGGATCAGCATTTGACATAAAAAAAAGGAGACAAATGTAAACGGAGAAGCTGGTTTTGCAATTTTAGGACTTCAAAGTCAGGACAGCAAAAGTTCACTATTCATGGCACTGCCCGTCTATGCCTCTGGTGCGTGTGAAAATTTGTGCGGGGAGTGGCATTTGAAACTCAGGAGGTTCGAAGTGTTATGATTTCTTGAGTTTAACTTAGATTTGGTCCTCTTCTTTTGTGTCCCTTGTTTGTAGGTACTATCATTCCCATGCTTGAAGCTGCTCTTGATGTTCCAATTGATAAGCTCTTGCTGTCCATTTTCATGACATTATTATGGGCAAGCCCTTTCAAATATTTTAGCATCTCTCCAAGTAAGCATTCTTTCTCATTTTTAACATCTCATGGTGTTTTTAGTTGCCTTACAAGTGGACTGAATTTGCAGCTCCTTTTCTTAAATCCCGTTTCAAGATTTGAATGTATGAATTCTATTTCAAGTCCCAAGTTTTTTACTAGTTGAGAAAATCATGGAGGCTTAATTTGTCTTGTAGTTTTTCATTTATATGATGGTTTTTCCTAACGCATGTCTTGTGCCTTTCGCAGTTTGGAAATGAATGTAAATAAATGAAGAAGGACAATAAAACAAGTGCCTTGCACCCTAGGGTAATCTCCTTCCTCTAACATACAAAAACATCATTTCACTTCAAATTTTCTTCTTCCTTACATTATAGGTCAAAGGAACGGTTTGTCATTGTTTTGTCATTCACCTTTTTTTCTTCAAATGTGCTCAATAATTGCCACTCTGGTTTAGCCTGGAAAATCAGGTTATCCGGAAACACTTGTATTTCTCTTATTTGGTTTGGTTTTGGTTTTTTGATTTTTCAGTTTTATATTTTGCTATGTGAAGTACATGCATAAACACTACAGCATGAGATTGAAGAAATTAATGTGTAATATGCGTTTTGGTATTTGCAAGAATTATATAACTGCTATGCTTCTTCATCCCCATCCATTGGACTTCACACAGTATATGGATATCTAGCATTTCTTTTCCAACTTAGATTGTTCATCGATTCACATGCTAGATTGTTATTATATCAGATTTTGGGTTAAAATTAAGCAACTTGTTTGAGTAATATAGGGAAATTGTACAAAAAAAAATTGCTAATTTAAAGATTATAAAAATCATTATGAATGAATAAGAAACCAAAAAAGAATGATGCCATAATAGGAAGAAAAAAGATAAAAGTAGAGAAATATTGCTTGATATCAATAACATATATCAAGTTATAAATACTACCAAGTGAAAAAGTCGATTATAAATTTTTTTAATATTAACATATTATTTTAAAATTAACACTCATTTTTCATAAAAAAATAAAACAAAATAATTGCCTAACAACTTTTTTTTGGGTGGAATGATTAATGAAAACGTTTTTAAAATAGGTTTATAGACATTATGGAATTGTGCAAAATTTTGGGCGATTTATAAGTTTGAAGTAAAAATTTCCCATAAACAGGGGAAAGATCGTATAAAAACAGCAGGTTGTACGAGAGAGGAGGAAGCAGGTATGGTGGACTTTGGGCTGGCAAAATGGAAAATGGGTACCAAATATAATGCGAGACCTCCCTCGTAATCATTCACCTCATAGAAACTTAAGATGAACATATGGTTCTCACACAGCCAAAATAAATATCAAATACTAACAGAATTATTCAAAAATCTTCAAATCTTATTTTAAGAGGAAATAGTGAAATACTGATCAAGTGATAGTATTTAAAGAAATAGGTTTTCGGATGAAGTGATTCATTCTCAATTTTATTACTTAGATTTAGTTGATTGAGAATTTGATTTTCATTAATTACTTAAAAAAATCCCTTATTCTCTCATAATTCCCCAATATTCAAAATTAAAAAAAAAAAGTGATGGTATTTAAAAATATATTTATTATATATTTGTTTGGTCTTACAAATATTTATGTTTATGGATGTAGTTATTATTATCATTAATAGTATTAAGTCAATTAAACTTTTGATTGTATTAAATAATATTTAAAAATATCAGTTTATTAACTATTTTTAATTTCTTAACTAATAAATATAAATTATTACTTTTTTATCTCAAAATAATTATTTTTTTATTTTAAATTTATTTTAAATAAATTATTATTTTTTTATTTTTCAATATAGACAAATATTGTTTTCCTACTTTAATCCTACTATTATTTATTCACTTTAATTAATCATCCAATCACCAAAAACCTTTTTTTTTGTCTTTTTTTTAAAAATAGTATTATCAATAAATATAAATATTGTTTCAAAATTCTTCATTTAAGGAAAATTTTTAAAAACAATAATTATTTTGAGATGAAAGGAATATAGTAGTTATTACTTATTAGTTAATAATTATAATTATTAATTATTTTTATTAATCATATTAAATAAAATTAATATTTTTAAAATAATATTTTATGATTTTAATAGGAATAATGGTGCCCATAATCTGGTGGTCAACATTTTTAGTGTACAATTAATATGATAGTGATATAAAGATAATTTTTTATAATATTTATACGTAATTAAATAAATTAATACACTTAATATTACATGTATCAAAAAAATAAAATTTTTTTGATAATTTAAATAACACTAAATATATACAAAATGATAAAAAAAAAAAACTGTTTTTGAATGAAAAATGATT